>JARQOD010005924.1:0-45561 GCA_033576555.1 Oophaga sylvatica
ATTTTTAGTCCCCTTTTTTTTTCCCAATGTTAACGGGGAAATTAAACCCCCCAAAAAGTTGTTGTGCAATTTTTCCCGAGTACGCTGATACCTCATATGTGGGGATAAACCACTGTTTGGGCATACGTCGGGGCTTGGAATAAAGGGGAGCACTGTTGACTTTTTGAACGCAAAATTTGCAGGAATCAATGGTGGCGCCATGTCGCGTATGGAGACCCCCTGATTTGCCTAAATAGTGCAAACCCTAAATTTCTAACTCCAACATTAAACCCCCCAACACACCCTAACCCCAACCCAAAACCCTTACACACACCTAACCCTAAACAAACCCTAATCATAACCTAACCCCAACACACCCCTAACCCTAATCCCAACTCTAACCATAAACCAAAACCACAAGCCTAACCCTAATTCCAACCCTAACCCTAATTCCAACCCTAACCCAAATTTCCCAACCCTAACCCTAATTCTAACCTTAACCCTAATGCTAACCCTAACCCTAGTTCTAACCCTAAGGCTGGGTTCATATTGCGTTTTACAGCCGTTCAACACGTAGCGTTGACCAGCTGGTAACGGTATATGCATAACGCGATTCGTTATGCTATCCCCGCTAGCGCAGATGAATCAGCAGTTTGATTCATCTGTGCTAGCGGTGACGGAGCCCAGACGCTGCAGCCCGTGTCCGAGGCTCCGTCATTGAATGACGGCACGTCGCTAACGCATGCCGCTTTACGGCATGCATTGCGATGCGCACACAAATGAGGTGAATGGCAGTGTTAACGGACTGCGTTACACCGCGTTATACCGTGGTGAAACGCAGTCCATCTAACAGACTGCCATAATGCAATATGAACCCAGCCTAACCCTAACCCTGAGGCCCCGTTGCACACGTTGCGGATTCACTTGCGGATTTTTCTTAAATCCGCAGGTAAAATGACCTGCGTTTTACCTGCAAATTTAGCGCGGATTTGTTGCGGTTTTTCCCTGCGGTTTTACACCTATAATGGAATAGGTGTAAAACCTCTGCGGAGTCCGCACAAAGACTTGACATGCTGCGGATTTAAAACCGCAGCAAATCCGCATGTGCACAGCGTTTTTTTTAACCATTTATTTGCATTGTACTGTACATGGTTTCTGGATCTGCTGTGTAATCCGCAGCGCCAAATCCGCTGTGGATCCGCAGCGCCAAATCCGCTGCAGATCCGCAGCAAAATCCCCGGCGGATCGCAGCAAAATCCGCCGCGGATCCCCAGCAAAATCCGTCGCAGATCCCCAGCAAAATCCACCGCGGATCCCCAGCAAAATCCTCCGAGGATCACCAGCAAAATCCGCCGAGGATCCCCAGAAAAATCCGCCGCGGATCCGCAGCAAAATCAGCCGCGGATCCGCAGCAAAATCAGCCGCGGATCAGCAGCAAAATCCGCCGCGGATCAGCAGCAAAATCAGCAGCAAAATCCGCCACGGATCAGCAGCAAAATCCGCCACGGATCAGCAGCAAAATCCGCCGCGGATCAGCAGCAATATCCGCCGCGGATCCGAAGCAAAATTCGCCGCGGATCAGCAGCAAAATCTGCCGCGGATCCGCAGCAAAATCCGCCACGGATCCGCAGCAAAATCCGCCACGGATCCGCAGCAATATCCGCTGCGGATCAGCAGCAAAATCAGCTGCGGATCAGCAGCAAAATCCGCTAGGGAAAAAAAAAAAATTCTTTAATTTATTATTTGTCCCTACCTATGACAGGGGGGTTCATTTACTTTTTTTTTTATTTTGATCACTGTGACAGTTTATCACAGTGATCAAAATAAATTTTTGTACAATGGAGGGCAGCCGCCGGGACGGATCCAGGGACATCGGTGGACCGGGAGGGGTGAGTAGGGGGGGGTCGGAAGGTGAGGGGGGGGCGATCGGTAGGTGGGGGCAGCGGATCGCAGGAGCAGGGGAGCAGACAGTGACGGCGGTGACCGATCGCTGCCAAATTTCGGTGGCGGCGGCCGATCACCGCCGTGACTTGGTGTGGGGGGATCAGGGCTCGGTGTCCAGCCATGGCCGATGCAATTGCAGCATCGGCCATGGCTGGATTGTAATATTTCACCAGTTTCATTGGTGAAATATTACAAATCGCTCTGATTGGCTGTTTCACTTTTAACAGCCAATCAGAGTGATCGTGGCCACGTGGGGGTTAAGCCAACCCCCCTGTGGTGATGAACTAAGGGTCCTGTGCCTGCGGGTCGGGTGACCTTTCAGTGATCCCGGTCACCCGGCCCGCAGGAACGGGATTTATAGCATGACGCCGACGCCGGCGTCATGGGTCGGGAAGGGGTTAAGAGACAATGTTATCCCTTCCGCAGCCTCCTCTATTTCCTCCTCTTCTTCAGGGACCTCCATCTCCTCCTGTAGGCTATTCAAAGTCTACTCCAGTATATAGATGACCAGAATAGTGATGCTGATGATGGTGTCGTCAGCGCTAACCATCTTAGTAGCTATTTTGAAACTGTACAGAAGGGTGAGGAGGTCCTTAATCTGTGCCCACTCTGTAAACGTGATATGCGCCACATCTATACTGCATTGGCCCAGGCTATACGACATGACATACTGCGTCAGGGCTCGTTGCTGCTGCCACAGTCGCTGCAACATGTGCAGAGTGGAATTCCACCGTGTCGGCACATCGCATATCAACCTGTTGACTGGCCTGGACAAAGACCTCTGTATCAATGCAAGTCGAGGACCTGAGTGGTGCGAACGGCGGATATGAGCTCACAGCTTACGTACTTTCTGGAGCAGCTCACCCAGGCCAGAATAGTGGCGGAGAAAATGCTACACCACCAGGTTGAGGACATGAGCCGTGCAAAGCACGTGTGTGAGCTAGCCTCGCCATAGGGCCGCCATCAGGTTCGCACTGTTATCGGACATGGCCTTCTCTGGATACAAGTTCAGCTGAGACAGCCATTGCTCAAACTCAGCCTGGAGAGCTGTCCACAGTACTTCAGCTGTATGGCTGCAATCTCCAAGGAATATCAGTTTTAATACTGCCTGACTGTGGTGGGCCCTGGTACGGAGGTGGTGGGGATTCGCTCTGCACTGTTGGAACACGTATCTCGCTAAGGCAGAGGCTGAGAGCTCAGGTGAAGGTCCTAGAGGAGATAGAGGAAGCAGAAGTAGTAGAGAAAGTGTTAAATGTAGAGGTTTGTCCTGCAAACCTTGGGGATTTCAAGACTTGTGGAGCAGCACCTGCCCCCACAGCCACCAGAGTTACACAGTGCCCATTCAGCGAGATGTAACACCCTTGGCCATGCTTACTCGTCCTATTGCCTGTGGTGAAATGCACCCTGGCAGAGATTTAGTCAAGGAACGGGTGATGTTGTCTGCGACATGCTGGAGTAGCGCAGGCACAGCTATTTAATTAATGGCAACTGGGTGATTGATACTGGGGGACTGCAAAGCCCATCAGCTTTCGGAAACCGTCTGTATCTACCTGGTGGAAAGGCAGAATTTCTGTGACCAACAGATTGGAGATGGTGGAGTTCAACCTTTTAGCTTTGTCATGTGTAGGAGGAAACAATCTTTTACGTGACCACAACTGCGGAACCGTGGGCTGGCTGCTGTGCTGAGAGAGAGCGGAGAACTGTGAACCGGGCAAACTGCTGGACCGTAAGAGAGTTGCAGACAGAGATGTTACGGATCGAGAAACTTGTGGTGTGCTCATTCTCTGAGAATGGTCAAAAACAGCAGGCATGTCCGCTTCCGTTACAGCTGACGGTGGGCTCTCAGTCAGCATGACTGGAGCGGGTAAAGAACCTGACATTCTGCGGATGAAGACCTGCGTCTCAATAGTTGGCACGGTAACAGAGGAGGAGGAAGAAGCAGCAGATGCGATTGATGGGGCAACTGATGGTTGTTGAGGTCCGCTGGTCCGCATTTTTGCGCAGTGGGAATCCCACGGTAAAGCATGTTGATAGCACATGTGAAGGTTCATACATGTAGTAGTCAAATTATTGCACTTTTTACCTCGACTCAGTTTTTTTTTTTGCAAAATTGGCAGATTACGTGACTTGGCTCATCCATTGCAGTGTCAAAAAAGGCACAGGCTAGGCAACCCTTGCCACAACCTGCAAACTGCATACCCGCAGACGTTGCTGGTCACAGGCACAGTTGTGGCTGAGGATGCATTGCTCATCATGGATGAATCACTACGTGTCTGCAACGTACAGCGCAACATAGCCTCCTCCTCTTCCTACTCACATGACGTACCTGCTGGGTGCCTCTATGTTCATGCCAACTGGGATCTAACACCTCATCATCACCATCCTCTGTGTTATCACATTCCTCGCTCTTGGAATCACCCTCCTCCTCTTCTTGCCTTGACAGCACAATACACTCCAAGTGAGCCTCAGATATCTGAGTCTCATTAGGATCACCTCCCCAAAGGGGTTAACGTCTGATGACGAGGGTCAGGATGCTGTTCAGACCCTACTTCATCCTGCCCCGGATCCAAGCTCAAAGAATTTGGGGCATCGGTGCAGATTTCCTCTTCACTCTGCAAAGCTTTGGAAAACACATCTGATGACCATGGCGTAGAATGTGTGAACAGCTCTTCAGAATCACCCATCTATGGTTCCGAACGGTCAGTTTTATGGTTGGAGAGTTGGGACACTGGGCGCAGCAAGGGGAATTTTTGTGCCACATCTGTGGACTGTACTGGGTGTGATGTTGAGCTGGAGGAAGAGGAGGAAAGGCCACTTTTAGAATCATAGAATCATAGAATGGTAGAGTTGGAAGGGACCTCCTGGGTCATCTGGTCCAACCCCCTGCTCAAAGCAGGATTCTCTAAATCATCCCAGACAGATGTCTGTCCAGCCTCTGTTTGAAGACTTCCATTGAAGGAGAACTCACCACCTCTCGTGGCAGCCTGTTCCACTCATTGATCATTCTAACTGTCAAAAAGTTTTTTCTAATATCTAATCTGTGTCTCCTCCCATTCAGTTTCATCCCATTGCTTCTAGTCTTTCCTTGTGCAAATGAGAATAAAGATGATCCTTCTACAATGTGACAGCCCTTGAGATATTTGTAGACAGCTATTAAGTCTCCTCTCAGTCTTCTTTTTTGCAGCTAAACATTCCCAAATCCTGCAACCGTTCCTCATAGGACATGGTTTACAGACCGGACACTATTCTGGTGGCTCTTCTCTGAACTTGCTCCAGTTTGTTGATGTCTTTTTTAAAATGTGGTGCCCAAAACTGGACACAGTATTCCAGATGAGGTCTGACCAAAGAGGAGTAGAGGGCAATAATGACCTCACGTGATCTAGACTGTATGCTTCTGTTAATACATCCCAGAATTGTAATTGCCTTTTTTGCTGCTGCATCACACTGTTGACTCATGTTCAGTCTGTGATCAATTAGTATACCCAAGTCTTTTTCACATGTGCTGTTACTTAGCCCTATTCCTCCCATTCTGTATATGCTTTTTTCATTTTTATTTCCAGATGTAGTACTTTGCATTTTTCCCTGTTAAAATCCATTCTGTTAGTTGCTGCCCACTGCTCCAGTTTATGTATATCTTTTTGAATCCTCTCTCTCTTCTCTAGTATTAGCTACCCCTCCTAGCTTTGTGTCATCAGCAAATTTAATCAGTTTACCCTCACTTGAAGCTGCGTTTGCCATCCACTCGAGTACATGCTCTTTCTGGGCATCATTGACATGGCGTACCGCTGTGCGTCTGCCAAAGACTAGTAGTGGTGTAGCCTGTCCAGTAACAGAAGGTGTCAGTTGTCTTTGCATAGGACGTGACGTTGCTTCACTAGTGCTTTCACAAACATTACCACGTACCCTACGTACACCTTGAACACCAAGCCTAATTCCCCTTCCATCATGGTCTCGCTTTTTCCCAGTCATGTTGCTCAGATAGTGTGGTAGGAGCACAGTGTTAGCAACAAAAAATTAGATTTTAAACTCTGCACCAGCTCTGCAAACAGCTGATTTTCAGCGACAGTAAATTCAAAGTTGAAATATGGCCGCTGTATTGTGTTAGTCATAGAAAAAAAAATTGTTTGAGTGTGGATGAGGCCTGTATGACAAGGAAGTTATGCTACAAACAATTTGACAATTTGAAAGTCAGGTCCCCTACTGTATGACACTGGTAACAGAACATTTTTTGTGGCCTATGGATCAGGGCTCTATAACACACTAGATGCTACAAACTATTTTAAAGTCAGGTCCCTTACTGTTTGACGCTAGGAACAAAATAATTTTTTGTGGCCTCTGGATCAGGCCTCTACAGTTTAATTTCAACCCAACAAAATGAAAAAGTGTGATACGGCTGGTTGTCTAGCTATTTGCAACTGAAAAATTATAATTTTTTTTCAATGTGCCTTCGGTCTACAGACAGGTTCATATCACTGCCACAAAATGACAACGTGGCATACAGCAGGCTGTTTCACATTTAGCAATAGAAAAAATTATAATTTTTTTTAATGTGCTCTAGGTCTGCAGACAGGTTCATATCACCACAGAACTAAACGGCAAGGTGGGATACAGCAGGCTGTTTCATATTTAGCTAGTGAAAAAATATGCTAATTAGAATGCTATACTCGTGCATGGAGCACAATAGAAACAGTGCACAAGACACTTGTAGGACATGTGCCCTGCTGGCTTTGTCTGTGGACTTCAGTAATGGTCACAAGGTCACACTTGTGAGAGTGATGTGAGAAACTTGCGCGAGTCTCTCGCATCAATACCAGGTACTGCCGCCGACACTCAGGACCGGAGTGTGCAGAGTGTGCGGCTGTATGTATTCCTATGCAGCCACCCACTCCGGTCCGAGTCCCGGGTATCGATGCGAGAGACTCGCACGAGTTATACAGCCCGCCGTATCACACATTGTCATGTTGTGCCGGTGATATGAACCTGTGTGCAGACCTTACGCGCAATAACTAAAATTATTTTTTTTTTCTGTTGAGCGTGATACAGTCTGCTATAGCGAACCTTTTCATCTAGCGCTGTTGAAATTCTTCTGTGTGCAGAGCTGTTGCACATTAATTTTTTTTTTTTTTACAAACGTGATACATCAGGTGAGATCTGAGTTTGAAATAGTTTTGAGCCTATCTTCTAGATTATGTGCATCTTTGGCATCCAATTTATCACGGGCATCTTTTATAAATAGCTTGAGACACACATCTGTTACACCTGTCTTCTGACGAGCATCAAGCGCTCTCTGGTAATTGTTGTTGGGTAGATGAGTAATAGCTGTAGTCTGCATCCTGGATTTGTACTTCCCATAGCTGCCCTGTTACTGGTCCTGTTGTACGTTCCCATTCATGCGCCAAAAAATTCTTCTGTTACTAATGTCATACAATAGAGGACATGTGACTTTGAAATTGTTTGGAGCATCTACTCAATCTTATACAGGCCTTATCGACAGGCCCAAAAAATTCCTTCTGTTACTAACATCATACAGTAGAGGAGATCTCACTTTGAATTTTTTTGAAGCCTATCTTCTAGATTATGTGCATCTTTTTCATCCAATTTCTTATGTGCATCTTTTATACCTAACTTCAGACACGCATCTGTTACACCTGTCTTCTGACGAGCATCAAACGCTCTCTGGTAATTGGTGTAAGGTAGATGAGTAATAGTTGTAGGCTGGATCGTGGAGATTGTACTTCCCATAGCCGCCCTGTTATTGATCCTGTTGTACGTTCCCATTCTCGCACAAAAACATTTTTCTGTTATTAACATCATACAGTAGGTGATTTGTGACTTTGAAATTGTTTTGAGCATCCACTCAATCTTATACAGGCCTTATCGACAGGCCAAAAAAAATTCTTCTGTTACTAATGTCATACAGTGGAGGAGATCTCATTGTAAAATTTTTTGTCATACAGGCCTCATCCAGCATGTCATATTTCACCCTCTCATTTAGTGCCTGTGAAATTGAGCTGTGCAGAGGTGGTGCAGAGCAAATAATCTAATTTTTATTTGCTAATACTGTGGTCATAGCACACTATGTGAGCAACATGACTGTGAAAAAGCGAGGTCGTTGTGGAAGGGGATTAGGCTCAGTGTTCCAGGTCTAAATGGGGTAGGTGAAACTGATGCAACTTTTTTGATGTCTGGCACTAATTTTTGGAAATGTGTAGACTCTTGGTTGGGTGTCCATTTGCTGGGTTAGCTGTTGTGGAAGATGCATCGGTCCCTATTATACTATTTCTACTGTGGTGAAATTTACGTCACTTTGTTGGTGTCTGTCAATACATTTTTTGAAACGTATAGACTCCTAGTTGAGTCTCCCTCATGTGTGTTGGCTGTAGCAGTAGGCCATCGAGACCGGAAGTCCTCAACTCTCACTGAGTCAACTACCTGTATTACTATTCTTACATTTTTCTGACAATATTAATCAACAAAACTGATATATGTGTCACAGAAGCTCATCAAGAGAATGCCAAGAGTGTGCAAAGCAGTCATCAAAGCAAAAGGTGGCTACTGTGAAGAACCTAGAATATAAGACATATTTTCAGTTGTTTCACACTTTTTTGTTAAGTTTATAATTCCACATGTGATAATTCATAGTCATGAAAATACAGAAAAACCTTTGAATGAGGAGGTGTGTCCAAACTTTTCCTCTGTACTGTATATATCAGGCAATGCAACTTAATGGTATAGTATGCTTTACATGCTGCAAGCCCCTCCATACCCAGCACGTACAGAGCGATGACGCGTGCACAGCGTGTGACATTGTCACCTCCAGGACGCACGGCTTTTAACCTGGAGGGGCCTGCTGGTTGTACAGCGCCGGCGGTCGCATACACACTCTAGATCTCCAGGTTCCACTCCGGCATCCAGGTAATGTCCCAGGGGCGCTCCCAGCTTCATTTGGCGGCACCCCGCCGGTCTCGTATAGTGATGTCATTTCCATACTGAGGCATACTGTTTTGCACTAGATTTCCTCAAGCACGTTACCCATACCTTAATAACACCACAGACAGACAGACACATCGAGCAAAAGTCCCCGAGGTAATAATATCACATTTTATTAATGAACAGGCAGATGATAATGAGGAAAATGACAGTAAAAAGATAAAATCTGTACATATGATTATGGGCAATACTAACCAGAAAATATATAAATGCACAGGGGTATACCCAATATTAAGAGATAACAGACATGCACAATGATAAAAATTACATAAAAAATTACATAAAAATCTCACAATGCAGAAAAAATATCTATAACATGTAGTGTAAATAGTAACACCTTTATACCTAGTAGGAGCAATGTGTACAGAAATAATGCAGCATATGCCAATGTGTATAAATGTGCAAACAATGCACAAATAACCACACAATAGTGGTATAATAATACATAAACATGTGTGTATAGAAAGAGATCACCTGTGCAAAAAAATGTGCATAAGTAAAAAGACAAGGTATGTGGAGTGCTAAAAGCAGCACAACGGCGCTAGTGCTGCAAATATAGTAGCATGGACCAGGGTAAAAAGTTAGTAACCTAATGAGAAATAATAATACTAAAGGATCGCCTGACGAAGGCAACGTGCCGAAACGCGCATTGGGGTGGGCACTATCCAGGTGTCCAGGCATTATTATTGTAAATTATTGTCTGACTTTAGTATTATTATTTCTCATTAGATTACTAACGTTTTACCCTGGTCCATGCTACTATATTTGCGGCACTAGCGCCGTTGTGGTGCTTTCAGCACTCCACATACCTTGTCTTTTTACTTATGAACATTTTTTTGCACAGGTGATCTCTTTCTATACACACATGTTTATGTATTATTATACCACTATTGTGTGGTTATTTGTGCATTGTTTGCACATTTATACACATTGGCATATGCTGCATTATTTCTGTACACATTGCTCCTACTAGGTATAAAGGTGTTACTATTTACACTACATGTTATAGATATTTTTTCTACATTGTGAGATTTTTATCATTGTGCATGTCTGTTATCTCTTAATATTGGGTATACCCTGTGCATTTATATATTTTCTGGTTAGTATTGCCCATAATCATATGTACAGATTTTATCTTTTTACTGTCATTTTCCTCATTATCATCTGCCTGTTCATTAATAAAATGTGATATTATTACCTCGGGGACTTTTGGTCGAGCTTCAGAGCATTTTTGTGGTCGTTAATTTCTACTAATTAATAAAAATGCACACTGGTTGTGGCATCTGTGATACAGTTTATATGTACGAACATGGTGCTGGGGTTCAGGACATGTAAAAGGGAACACATCTGTCAGGATTCTGGTGTCCGGCTAATTGTCCACTAGTGCCTGCTTCGTACACCTTGAGAAATTGTGCGCATTTCCACTATTCACCCCAGGACACCACTAATTTTCATTTAGTAACATAGTTATCAAGGCCGTAAAAAGCCATTTGTCCATCCAGTCCAGCCTATATTCCGTCAGAATAAATCCCCAGATCTACGTCCTTCTAAAGAACCTGATAACTGTAAGATACAATATTGTGACGCTCCAGGAAGACATCCAGGCCTCTCTTGAACCCCTCGGCTGAGTTCACCATCACCACCTCCTCAGGAGAGGAATTCCAGATTCTCACTGCCCTAACAGTAAAGAATCCTCTTCTATGTTGGTGGAGAAACCTTCTCTCATCCAGACGCAGAGAATGTCCCCTTGTGACCGTCACCTTCCATGGTATAAACAGATCCTCGGAGAGATATTTGTATTGTCCCCGTATATACTCATACATGGTTATTGCATCACCCCTCAGTCGTCTTTTTCTAGATTTCTAGATTTTTAATTTGAATTTGCCTCTTAATAGTACGATTGATGTTGTGTTCATTGGTGTAACAGTAAAGATGGCCCCCCAAAGCTCTCTGTGTACAGTATGATGGCCCCCCAAAGCTCTCTGTGTACAGTATGATGGCCCCCAAAGCTCTCTGTGTACAGTATCATGGCCCCCAAAGCTCTCTGTGTACAGTATGATGACCCCCAAAGCTCTCTGTGTACAGTATGATGGCCCCCCAAAGCTCTCTGTGTACAGTATGATGGCCCCCCAAAGCTCTCTGTGTACAGTATGATGGCCCCCAAAGCTCTCTGTGTACAGTATGATGGCCCCCCAAAGCTCTCTGTGTACAGTATGATGGCCCCCCAAAGCTCTCTGTGTACAGTATGATGGCCCCCCAAAGCTCTCTGTGTACAGTATGATGGCCCCCCAAAGCTCTCTGTGTACAGTATGATGGCCCCCCAAAGCTCTCTGTGTAAAGTATGATGACCCCCAAAGCTCTCTGTGTACAGTATAATGGCCCCCCAAAGCACTCTGTGTACAGTATGATGGCCCCCAAAGCTCTCTGTGTACAGTATGATGGCCCCCAAAGCTCTCTGTGTACAGTATGATGGCCCCCAAAGCTCTCTGTGTACAGTATGATGGCTCTTTTGTACAAGAGATGATGACCCTACATGGCTCCCCTGTTAACAATATGATGGCCTCAATGACTCACCTGTATTCAGTATGATGGCCCCCAAAGCTCTCTGTGTACAGTATGATGGCGCCCCAAAGTCTCTGTGTACAGTATGATGGCCCCCAAAGCTCTCTGTGTACAGTATGATGGCCCCCAAAGCTCTCTGGTACAGTATGATGGCCCCCCAAAGCTCTCTGTGTACAGTATGATAGCCCTCAAAAGCTCTCTGTGTACAGTATGATGGCCCCCCAAAGCTCTCTGTGTACAGTATGATGGCCCCCCAAAGCTCTCTGTGTACAGTATGATGGCCCCCAAAGCTCTCTGTGTACAGTATGATGGCCCTCCAAAGTTCTCTGTGTACAGTATGATGGCCCCCAAAGCTCTCTGTGTACAGTATGATGGCCCCCAAAGCTCTCTGTGTACAGTATGATGGCCCTCCAAAGCTCTCTGTGTACAGTATGATGGCCCCCCAAAGCTCTCTGTGTACAGTATGATGGCCCCCCAAAGCTCTCTGTGTACAGTATGATGGCCCCCAAAGCTCTCTGTGTACAGTATGATGGACCCCCAAAGCTCTCTGTGTACAGTATGATGGCCCCCCAAAGCTCTCTGTGTACAGTATGATGGCCCCCAAAGCTCTCTGTGTACAGTATGATGGCCCCCCAAAGCGCTCTGTGTACAGTATGATGACCCCAAAGCTCTCTGTGTACAGTATGATGGCCCCCCAAAGCTCTCTGTGTACAGTATAATGGCCCCCCAAAGCACTCTGTGTACAGTATGATGGCCCCCAAAGCTCTCTGTGTACAGTATGATGGCCCCCCAAAGCTCTCTGTGTACAGTATGATGGCCCCCAAAGCTCTCTGTGTACAGTATGATGGCCCCCCAAAGCTCTCTGTGTACAGTATGATGGCCCCCCAAAGCTCTCTATGTACAGTATCATAGCCCCCCAAAGCACTCTGTGTACAGTATGATGGCCCCCCAAAGCTCTCTGTGTACAGTATGATGGCCCCCCAAAGCTCTCTGTGTACAGTATGATGGCCCCCAAAGCACTCTGTGTACAATATGATGGCCCCCCAAAGCTCTCTGTGTACAGTATGATGGCCTCCCAAAGCTCTCTGTGTACAGTATGATGGCCCCCAAAGCTCTCTGTGTACAGTATGATGGCCCCCAAAGCTCTCTGTGTACAGTATGATGGTCCCCCAAAGCTCTCTGTGTACAGTATGATGGCCCCCCAAAGCTCTCTGTGTACAGTATGATGGCCCCCAAAGCTCTCTGTGTACAGTATGATGGCCCCCAAAGCTCTCTGTGTACAGTATGATGGCCCCCAAAGCGCTCTGTGTACAGTATGATGACCCCCAAAGCTCTCTGTGTACAGTATGATGGCCCCCCAAAGCTCTCTGTGTACAGTATGATGGCCCCCAAAGCTCTCTGTGTACAGTATGATGGCCCCCAAAGCTCTCTGTGTACAGTATCATGGCCCCCCAAAGCACTCTGTGTACAGTATGATGGCCCCCCAAAGCTCTCTGTGTACAGTATGATGGCCCCCCAAAGCTCTCTGTGTACAGTATGATGGCCCCCAAAGCACTCTGTGTACAGTATGATGGCCCCCAAAGCTCTCTGTGTACAGTATGATGGCCCCCCAAATCTCTCTGTGTACAGTATGATGGCCCCAAAGCTCTCTGTGTACAGTATGATGGCCCCCAAAGCTCTCTGTGTACAGTATGATGGCCCCCCAAAGCTCTCTGTGTACAGTATGAAGCCCCCAAAGCTCTCTGTGTACAGTATGATGGCCCCCCAAAGCTCTCTGTGTACAGTATGATGGCCCCCCAAAGCTCTCTGTGTACAGTATGATGGCCCCCCAAAGCTCTCTGTGTACAGTATCATGGCCCCCCAAAGCTCTCTGTGTACAGTATCATGGCCCCCCAAAGCTCTCTGTGTACAGTATGATGGCCCCCCAAAGCTCTCTGTGTACAGTATGATGGCTCCCCAAAGCACTCTGTGTACAGTATGATGGCGCCCCAAAGCTCTCTGTGTACAGTATGATGGCCCCCCAAAGCTCTCTGTGTACAGTATGATGGCCCCCAAAGCTCTCTGTGTACAGTATGATGGCCCCCCAAAGCTCTCTGTGTACAGTATGATGGCCCCCCAAAGCTCTCTGTGTACAGTATGATGGCCCCCCAAAGCTCTCTGTGTAAAGTATGATGACCCCCAAAGCTCTCTGTGTACAGTATAATGGCCCCCCAAAGCACTCTATGTACAGTATGATGGCCCCCAAAGCTCTCTGTGTACAGTATGATGGCCCCCCAAAGCTCTCTGTGTACAGTATGATGGCCCCCCAAAGCTCTCTGTGTACAGTATGATGGCTCTTTTGTACAAGAGATGATGACCCTACATGGCTCCCCTGTTAACAATATGATGGCCTCAATGACTCACCTGTATTCAGTATGATGGCCCCCAAAGCTCTCTGTGTACAGTATGATGGCCCCCAAAGCTCTCTGTGTACAGTATGATGGCCCCCAAAGCTCTCTGTGTACAGTATGATGGCCTCCCAAAGCTCTCTGTGTACAGTATGATGGCCCCCCAAAGCTCTCTGTGTACAGTATGATGGCTCCCCAAAGCTCTCTGTGTACAGTATGATGGCCCCCCAAAGCTCTCTGTGTACAGTATCATGGCCCCCAAAGCTCTCTGTGTACAGTATCATGGCCCCCCAAAGCTCTCTGTGTACAGTATGATGGCCCCCCAAAGCTCTCTGTGTACAGTATGATGGCTCCCCAAAGCACTCTGTGTACAGTATGATGGCTCCCCAAAGCACTCTGTGTACAGTATGATGGCGCCCCAAAGCTCTCTGTGTACAGTATGATGGCCCCCCAAAGCTCTCTGTGTACAGTATGATGGCCCCCCAAAGCTCTCTGTGTACAGTATGATGGCCCCCCAAAGCTCTCTGTGTACAGTATGATGGCCCCCCAAAGCTCTCTGTGTACAGTATGATGGCCCCCCAAAGCTCTCTGTGTAAAGTATGATGACCCCCAAAGCTCTCTGTGTACAGTATAATGGCCCCCCAAAGCACTCTGTGTACAGTATGATGGCCCCCAAAGCTCTCTGTGTACAGTATGATGGCTCTTTTGTACAAGAGATGATGACCCTACATGGTCCCCTGTTAACAATATGATGGCCTCAATGACTCACCTGTATTCAGTATGATGGCCCCCCAAAGCTCTCTGTGTACAGTATGATGGCACCCCAAAGCTCTCTGTGTACAGTATGATGGCCCCCCAAAGCTTTCTGTGTACAGTATGATGGCCCCCCAAAGCTCTCTGTGTACAGTATGATGGCCCCCCAAAGCTCTCTGTGTACAGTATGATGGCCCCCCAAAGCTCTCTGTGTACAGTATGATGGCCCCCAAAAGCTCTCTGTGTACAGTATGATGGCCCCCCAAAGCTCTCTGTGTACAGTATGATGGCTTCCCAAAGCACTCTGTGTACAGTATGATGGCGCCCCAAAGCTCTCTGTGTACAGTATGATGGCCCCCTAAAGCTCTCTGTGTACAGTATGATGGCCCCCCCAAAGCTCTCTGTGTACAGTATGATGGCCCCCCAAAGCTCTCTGTGTACAGTATGATGGCCCCCCAAAGCTCTCTGTGTACAGTATGATGGCCCCCCAAAGCTCTCTGTGTAAATATGATGACCCCCAAAGCTCTCTGTGTACAGTATAATGGCCCCCCAAAGCACTCTGTGTACAGTATGATGGCCCCCAAAGCTCTCTGTGTACAGTATGATGGCCCCCCAAAGCTCTCTGTGTACAGTATGATGGCCCCCCAAAGCTCTCTGTGTACAGTATGATGGCTCTTTTGTACAAGAGATGATGACCCTACATGGCTCCCCTGTTAACAATATGATGGCCTCAATGACTCACCTGTATTCAGTATGATGGCCCCCCAAAGCTCTCTGTGTGCAGTATGATGGCGCCCCAAAGTTCTCTGTGTACAGTATGATGGCCCCCAAAGCTCTCTGTGTACAGTATGATGGCCCCCAAAGCTCTCTGTGTACAGTATGATGGCCCCCCAAAGCTCTCTGTGTACAGTATGATGGCCCTCCAAAGCTCTCTGTGTACAGTATGATGGCCCCCCAAAGCTCTCTGTGTACAGTATGATGGCCCCCCAAAGCTCTCTGTGTACAGTATGATGGCCCCCCAAAGCTCTCTGTGTACAGTATGATGGCCCCCCAAAGCTCTCTGTGTACAGTATGATGGCCCCCCAAAGCTCTCTGTATAAAGTATTATGGCCCCAAAGCTCTCTGTGTACAGTATGATGCGCCCCCAAAGCTCTCTGTGTACAGTATGATGGCCCCCCAAAGCTCTCTGTGTAAAGTATGATGGCCCCCAAAGCTCTCTGTGTACAGTATGATGGCCCCCCAAAGCTCTCTGTGTACAGTATGATGGCTCCTTTGTACAAGAGATGATGACCCTACATGGCTCCCCTGTTAACAATATGATGGCCTCAATGGCTCCCCTGTATTCAGTATGATGGCCTCCATGTGGATCTCAGTGTACAGTATGATGGCCCCCCACAGCTCCACAGTTTACAATATGATGGTCTCCAGGGCTCTTCTGTGTTCAGAATGATGACTCCTCATGGCTCTTCTATGTACAGTATGATGGATCCCCTAAAGCATGATGGCTTCCCACAGCTCCCTGTGTACAATGATTGCCTCCAAGGCTCTCCTGTGTTTAGTATGATGTTTACTATGATGGCTTCCACATAGATCCCAGGATACAGTATGTTGGCCCTTAAAATGTGATGGCTCCCCATAGCTCCAATGTTTACAATGATTGCCTCTCCTGTGTTTAGTATTATGACCTCCACATAGATCCAAGAGTACAGTTGGATGGCTCCCCACAGCTCCCCTGCTTACAATGATTGCCTCCAATGCTCCTCTGTACTTAGAATTATGGCCTCTACATGGATCCCAGAGTTCAGTATGATGGTCCCCCTAAAGTATGATGGCACCCCACAGCTTCCCTGCTTACAATGATTGCCTCCAGGGCTCCTCTGTGTTCAGCATGATGGCCTCCACATGGATCCGATAGTACAGTATGATGGCCCCCATAAAGTATGATGGCTCCCGACAGCTCCCTTGTTTACAATGATTGCCTCCTAGTCTCTCCTGTGTTTAGTATGATGGCCTCCACATGGATCCCAGAGTACAGTATGATGCCCCCCTAAAGTATGATGGCACCCCACAGCTTCCCTGCTTACAATGATTGCCTCCAAGGCTCCCCTGTGTTTAGTATGATGGGCTCCACAAGGATCCCAGAGTACAGTATGATGGTCCCCTCAAAGTATTATGGCTCCCCACAGCTCTTCTGTTTGAAATGATTGACTCCAATGCTCCTCTGTGTTTAGTATTATGGTTTCTACATGGATCCCAGAGTACAGTATGATGGCCCCCCTAAATTATTATGACTCCCCACAGCTCCCATGTTTATAATGATTGCCACCAAGGGTCCCCTGTGTTTAGTATGATGGGCTCCACATAGATCCCAGTATACAGTACGATGGCCCCCCTTAAGTATTATGGCTCCCCACAGCTCCCCTGTGTACAATGATTGCATCCAAGGTTCCTCTGTGTTTAGTATGACGGCCTCCACATGGATCAGAGAGTACAGTATGATGGCCCCCTAAAGAATGATGGCTCCCCACAGCTCCCCTGTTTACAATGATTTCCTCCAAGGCTCCCCTGTGTTTAGTATGATGGCCTCCATATGGATCCCAGAGTACAGTATGATGACCCCCTCAAAGTATGATGGCTCCCCACAGCTCCCCTGTGTTTAGTATGATGGCCTCTACATGGATCCCAGAGTACAGTATGATGGCCCCCCTAAATTATGATGGCTCCCCACAGCTCCCCTGTGTTTAGTATGATGGCCTCCAAATAAGTATGATGGGCTCAACATGAAGCCCAGTGTACTGTATAATGAATCCCTATAACTCTAGTGTGTACATTATGCTAGACTATGATGACTCTTCAAGATTCTACTATGTACAGTATGATGTCTCCCTTAAAGTATGATGACTCCCCATGACTCCGCTTTTTACCATATAATGGCCTCCAATGCTCCCCAGTGTTCAGTATGATGACCCCCGCATGGATCCCAGCATACAGAATCATGGCTCCCCTGTTTACAATATGATAACCTTCAAGGCTCCCTTGTATTCAGTGTGATGGCTCCGACAAGCCCAATGAAAACAATAAAAAAAATGATTTCCACCTAATCCTGGCTCCTCATTGGGCTGGCACGCACGGGTACAGAAAATGACAAAAGTTGCACAGTGAGTTGGGGAAAAAAAATCTGACATTTCAGTGTAAAATCAGAATTGTGACAAAAGCTGTTTGATGAATCTAAAACAAAACTTATTAGAAAGCTGCAGATCTGTTCACTATATAGTGGTGGAGCGTCATCACTCTGGCTGAGCCTTTATTTATATGGAGCTTTCTATTAATCTACGATACATTATACACCACATGATATACTGGCTCCTGGATGATGGCCTCACCTTCAGCCTCATCTGTGCTTGGTCCTGGTAATAAAAGCACTATATGTAGCCAGAATCCTATCTCCCATTTCTACAGGAAAACTTCTGGCTATAAATCACACCAGACACAAAATCACCATATCCACCAATCTGAGCAGTAGAACCCACCTGTGACCGCTGTCCCCGGATCTGATTCTGAAGAAATCACAATTTTCTGATGCAAACACATGCTTTTATTATTGTATCAGGATAAAGAAGCAAAATCAAGAGGTTCAGCCCCCGGGACCCAGGACTTGGAGCTTTCAGCTTTGGACCTCACCATCTTCAGCTTTGGTCCTCACCATCTTCAGCTTTGGTCCTCACCATCTTTAGCATATGAGATGGAGCTCAATGGTATCCTGACTTCTTTCCCTCACATCATATATGAAGTTTCAGCGGTTGTGTGAGGACAAGGACTGATGAAATGTCTCTTGGAAGATGATAGTGGATGGTTCTTCCATGGAAGCACTGGAGATGGGTGCTGGTCAGGAAGGCAGGGATTAGTTTAGCAGAGTAGATAGACGAATTACTTGTGGATTTCCCGGCTTCCATCCATACTTTGGTTATTCGTAAGTTGTGTAGGCCTCCATAGACTTCACAGGTCCATCCAAGGCTTTCGCAGTTTCATCAAGAACTTTATCTTTAATAATGCTGACAATTCTGTTTCCATTAAATTCAGTATCATCATACAAGAGCCAAACGCCCTTCTCCACTTTGTGAGACAAGACAGGGAAGGCTACTTTTTTGTAAGATTTGCCTGTTAGCCTCTGACTGTCCCCTTTCTCGTCAGTTTCTGGGAAGACTATAATGACATGGTCGACCAAACCACCAGGCAATTTTTTCATTGAGCCGATGTTTTTGATCTTTATGCCATGGCTGTAGTCTCCTTCCTTGTACACAGCGATGTCTCCCTTGTAGTCGGCTTCAGAAAACACAATCCAGATTCCATCCGATACTTTAATGGACTTCACTTCTTCTATAACCGTCACTTGTTTAAAGTCCTCTGTATCATGCAAGATATTAACTTCATCTCCTCCAAAGCCTTCTTTAGAAAACAGATGGATCTTGCTCATTTTCTGCTTCTTGGTCTGATTCAGGATCAGGATTTCAGCTCAGTGTGATTGATGCCTCCCGGGAGTCTCCATTTATAGGAGATGTGAGGAGATTACTCAAGACTTACCCATGACCAATGACTTCACCTGAATTATTAAATCCGATTCTTCTGAAACACAGATAATAAAACTGCTGCGGTTGTTACACTTCATATTTACTCATAAAGCAGATCAATAGTACAGAGATTTCTGCAGAAAACAAGAGGTTACCTGTTCCTTAGAAATAGAATTTGGAAAAAGTCCAAGTTCAGTCTAAAAAAAAACCCCAGTCGTTTGCTATCGGCAAATATAAACTAAGGAATGAGTGGCTCCGTCTACGTTAATTCTAGAATTCAAATTATATCTAAAAAATGACATTAAAATTCAGAAATCGATACAAAGTTACTGGAGGAAAAGTAATAAATGATAGTAGAGTAAGGAAAGGATGGATCTCCTAAACATGGTGAGCGTTCCTAATGCATACAGTAGAGACTATTCTACAGGGTGGCCATTTATATGGATACACCTACCGTATTTTTCGGACTATAAGACGCACCGCACTATAAGACGCACCCAGGTTTTAGAGGTGGAAAATAGGGAAAAATATATTTGAAGCAAAAAATGTGGTAAAATATTTAATAACATAAATAACATACTATTATATGTGATGTTATTATATATAATAGTATGTTATTATGTAGGAAGCTACGGGTAGAAGATGGTGCTGCGGGACCAGTGTGGTGTCTGTAAACTACTATGTGAAGACGCTGGAGGGTGAGTATAAGGCCGGGGTCACACATACGAGAAATTTGCATGATTTTTTGTGCGACTCTCTCGCAAGAACACCCGGCACTGCCGCCGGCACTCAGACTGGAGCGTGCGGCTGCATAGAAAAACATGCAGCATAGAAAAACATGCAGCATAGAAATACATGCAGCCGCACGCTCCGGTCCGAGTGCCGATGGCAGTGCCGGGTGTTCATGCGAGAGAGTCGCACAAAAATCGTGCAAATTTCTTGCATGTGTGACCACGGCCTAAGAATGGGGGCTGTTATGTTTTGGTAGCTGAGGAGTGCAGGTAAAAAAGGCAATACACCAGAGCAGTTGGAATCTATGAGATTGCAGTACCCTGACTAACCACCACAACTAGAGGCAGCCGTGGAGCGTTCCTACGTTGGTCCTAGACGCCTCGTCACAGCCTGAGAAACTAACTACACCTAAAGATAGAAATAGGAAAGCTATCTGCCCCGGAGCAGAACCCCAAAGATAATAGAAAGCCCCCAAACATGTAATGGCGGTTAGACAAGATGAAATACTGACACAGAAAGAAAATAGTATGAGCAAACGCTGGGGCCCAAACTAACTAAATAGAAAAGGATAGGAAGGGTACTTACTGCAATCCCAGAAAACCCTGAAAGGCACCAACTCTACTAATTTCAAAAACACCTGAGATCACACGACCTCTTCCACCTAAATTAGTTCTCTGGTGTAACAAAATCAAAACAGCAGCCACTGAAAAAACTGGAAAAAGCAAAAGTACAAACATCAGTGGCTGAACAAAACTGAGAGGGCAGAAGCCCCCGGAGGGGACCCTGAAGGCCCCCACAGAAGTGCAGGACAAAAATGCAAAAATATAGCACAAACACAAAAGAAGAAAATGTCTTATCTGTTAGCAGGAGATGCAGACACGACACAGCAGGCTACAAGGGAAACTGGAATAAAGGATTCAGACCAGAACAATTGATCACCGGCAACCCTGATGGGAAGGTGACTCCCTTATATAAGACCAGTCAGTAACACCTGATTCCCAGTCCTCACAATCTTCACTGGACAGACTAGCACCGCTTGTAACCACCAGAGGGAGCCTCTGCTCAGAACTCATCTCAAACCCATTCACAACAGTACCCCCCCCTTGAGGAGGGGTCACCGAACCCTCATTTGAGCAACCAGGTCGGTCAGGATGAGTTCTATGATACGACGGATAAGTCTCCTAGCATGGATGTCCGAAGCAAACACCCAAGAATTGTCTTCCTGACCATAACCTCTCCATTTAACCAAATACTGGAGTTTCCGTCTAGAAAAACGAGAATCTAATATTTTCTCAACCACATACTCCAGATTGCCCTCAACCAAAACAGGGTCAGGAGGCACAGCAGCAGGAACCACTGGCTCAACAAACCTCTTCAACAAGGACTTGTGGAACACGTTATGGATCTTAAATGTCCCTGGAAGAAGCAAACGAAAAGAAACAGGATTAATAATCTCCATGATCTTATAAGGTCCAATGAACCTAGGCTTAAATTTAGGAGATGCTACTCTCATAGGAATATTCTTTGAGGACAACCAGACCAAGTCCCCCACTTTAAACCGAGGACCATCAGTCCTATGCCGGTTAGCAAACCGCTGGGCCCTCTCCTGAGAGAGGGACAACCTCTCCACTACCTGGTCCCAAATCAGTTGCATACGCTCCACAACAGAGTCAACACCTGGACAGACAGAAGCCTCCGTCTGTCCTGAAGAAAATCGAGGGTGAAACCCAGAATTACAGAAAAACGGAGACATCAAAGTAGCAGAGCTAGCCCTATTATTAAGAGCAAACTCAGCCAAAGGCAAAAAAGAGACCCAGTCATCCTGATCAGCAGACACAAAGCATCTTAGATAAGTCTCCAATGTCTGGTTTGTTCTCTCAGTTTGACCATTGGTCTGAGGATGAAATGCCGAGGAGAAAGACAATTGAACACCCAGTTTAGAACAAAAAGTCCTCCAAAATCTGGAAACAAACTGGACACCTCTGTCAGACACAATGTTCTCAGGAATGCCGTGTAAACGAACCACGTGCTGAAGGAACAACGGCACCAATTCAGAGGAGGAAGGCAACTTAGGTAATGGCACAAGGGTTACTTTTAGAGGTCTCTGGATCTTTTTGGGACAAAACGGCACCTGCCCCAATTTCAGAGGCATCAACCTCCACCTGAAATGGCAGAGAAACATCAGGCTGCCGTAGAACAGGAGCAGAAGTGAATCTCTGCTTAAGTTCCTGAAATGCAGAGACTGCCTCAGGAGGCCAATTCACCACATCAGAACCCTTTCTGGTCAAATCAGTCAATGGTTTAACAATAACCGAGAAATTACCAATAAATTTACGATAAAAATTGGCAAAACCCAAAAATCTCTGAAGAGCCTTTAATGAAGTAGGTTGGACCCAATCACAGATGGCCTGAACCTTGACCGGGTCCATTTCAATAACAGATGGGGACAAAATGAATCCCAGAAATGAGATCCTCTGTACGCCAAAAAGACACTTTGATCCCTTCACATACAGAGCATTCTCTCTCAAAATCTGGAATACAGTTCGAACATGTTTCACATGAGAGTCCCAGTCATTAGAAAAAATCAAGATATCATCCAAATAAACAATCAGAAATTTGTCCACAAAATCCCTGAAAATGTCATTCATGAAGGACTGGAAGACGGAAGGAGCATTAGTGAGCCCAAAGGGCATCACCAGGTACTCAAAATGCCCTTCAGGGGTATTGAATGCCGTCTTCCATTCATCCCCGTGCTTAATGCGAATAAGGTTATACGCCCCCCTGAGGTCAAGCTTGGTAAACCAAGTAGCGTTTTTCACCCTGGAAAACAGGTCAGAAATCAAGGGTAACGGGTATTGATATTTCACAGTAATATTGTTCAAGAGACGATAATCAATACACGGCCTTAAAGAACCATCCTTTTTGGCCACAAAGAAAAAACCGGCACCTAAGGGTGAAGAGGATGGTCTGATATGACCCTTCTCCAATGATTCCTTGATATAAGACCGCATAGCGTCATGTTCGGGTACAGACAAGTTAAAAAGGCGACCTTTAGGGAATTTACTACCCGGCACTAATTCAATAGCGCAGTCATAGCTCCTATGGGGAGGCAAGGATGCAGATTTACTTTCGCTAAACACATCAGAAAAATCAATCAAAAAGTCAGGAACATCCTGAGCCTGGGGGGAGGCAGAAAAAACAGGAGTGTTGTATTAACACATTGGCAGCCCCAACTGGTTACAGACACAGATTTCCAATCCAAAACAGGATTATGAGACTGTAACCAAGGAAACCCAGCACGATAATGTCATGCAGATTATACAGAACCAAAAATTTGCAGCACTCCTGGTGATCAGGTTCAACCCTCATTATCACCTGAGTAGAAAACTGGGGTTTATTCTCAGCCAAAGGGGTAGAATCGATCCCCAGTAGGGGAATAGACTTCTGTAGGGGTATCAAGGGAAATCCCACAACGTTTAGCAAAATCATAATCCATCAGATTAATAGCTGCTCCAGAATCAACGAAAGCCTGAGCAGAAAATGAGGACAGAGAGCATATCAGAGTGACAGTTAATAAAAACTTAGTCTGAACACTACCCAAGACAACTGAGCGTGCAAAACGTCTTCCCCGCTTAGGGCAGACTGAAATAGCATGAGAGGCATCACCACAGTAGAAACATAACCCATTGCGCTTTCGAAACTCATGACGCTGTGCCCCAGACACCACTCTATCACACTGCATGGGTTCAGAAGCTGGTTCACAAGGCAACACCATTCCACGCATACTTCTCCGCTCACGCAAACGTCTGTCAATTTGAATCGCTAATGACATAGAATCATTGAGACCAGAGGGGACAGGGAATCCCACCATAACATCCTTTACATTATCTGACAGACCCTTCCGGAAAAGGGCTGCCAAAGCGTCGTCATTCCATTTGGTCAGGACTGCCCACCTACGGAATCTCTGACAGTATAACTCAGCGTCATCAAGCCCCTGATTTAATGCCAACAAGGCTTTTCAGCTTGATCAGTGACATTAGGCTCATCGTACAATAACCCCAAGGCCTGAAAAAATGCATCAACATCACTCAAAACAGGATCCCCAGGTATCAGGGAAAAAGCCCAATCCTGAGGATCGCCGCGCAGGAGAGAGATGATAATTTGAACCTGCTGCGCTGCGTTCCCTGAGGACTTAGATTTTAAGGCAAAAAACAATTTACAATTATTTTTGAAATTCTGAAACTTAGCTCGATCCCCTAAAAACAAATCTGGCATGGGGATCCTAGGTTCCACAACAGGCAACCCAGCAAGATAGATAGCAATACTCCGAACCTCAGTGGCAAGCTGATCCACACGGCCAGACAACTGTGCAAACTCCATTGAGAGAAAAGATCCTCCCCAGCACCCAGAGATACAGAGGGAAAAAAAAAATGCAACAAACAGAAAAATATCTCTGACAACTCTGACAACCTTTTTTCTTTCACAATATTTTTTCCCTTCTGTGAGTACCATACAATTTTCAATTTTTAGGCCGGTGATACTGTTATGTTTCGGTAGCTGAGGAGTGCAGGTAAAAAGGCAATACACCAGAGCAGTTGGAATCTATGAGATTGCAGTACCCTGACTAACCACCACAACTAGAGGCAGCCGTGGAGCGTTCCTACGTTGGTCCTAGACGCCTCGTCACAGCCTGAGAAACTAACTACACCTAAAGATAGAAATAGGAAAGCTATCTGCCCGGGCAGAACCCCAAAGATAATAGAAAGCCCCCAAACATGTAATGGCGGTTAGACAAGATGAAATACTGACACAGAAAGAAAATAGTATGAGCAAACGCTGGGGCCCAAACTAACTAAATAGAAAAGGATAGGAAGGGCACTTACTGCAATCCCAGAAAACCCTGAAAAGCACCAACTCTACTAATTTCAAAAACACCTGAGATCACACGACCTCTACCACCTAAATTAGTTCTCTGGTGTAACAAAATCAAAACAGCAGCCACTGAAAAAACTGGAAAAAGCAAAAGTACAAACATCAGTGGCTGAACTAAACTGAGAGGGCAAAAGCCCCCGGAGGGGACCCTGAAGGCCCCCACAGAAGTGCAGGACAAAAATGCAAAAATATAGCACAAACACAAAAGAAGAAAATGTCTTATCTGTTAGCAGGAGATGCAGACACGACACAGCAGGCTACAAGGGAAACTGGAATAAAGGATTCAGACCAGAACAATTGATCACCGGCAACCCTGATGGGAAGGTGACTCCCTTATATAAGACCAGTCAGTAACACCTGATTCCCAGTCCTCACAATCTTCACTGGACAGACTAGCACCGCTTGTAACCACCAGAGGGAGCCTTTGCTCAGAACTCATCTCAAACCCATTCACAACAGGGGGCATAGGGCTTATATTTAAAGCCACACTCCGGCACTGATAACACTGGAGTGCTGCTTTAAGATCCCATGGGAGAACTATAACTCCCAGCATGTCCTGCAGATCCTATGGCATGCTGGGAGTTATAGTCCACCACAGGATGGCAGAGTGCTTTTTTATGTGCTGTCATTGCTAACCTTTTAATTAATTCTCTGTTGTACAGTGTGTCTGCAGGACCTGTGATGACATCATGAAAAGGCAGGGATTTGTGTGGTCATGTGATGCTCCAGCCCGCCCTCTTCATGACCTCATCACAGGTCCTCCACAGGAGCATTCAGCATGGCATCAGCACAGCCCCTGTGCTGTCAGGTATGTGATGCCTCATGCTGCACTCTGCTCCTGCCCCTCCTTCTCCTTCCCACACATCTCCCCAGCTGCTGCAGGAATCAGGCGCTGGGGAACCATGTGGCTCTGTCATTTGCTTCTCCCCGCTCTCTGCTCAGCTGATAGGTGGGCGGGAAAGCGGCTAATGAATATTCACTGCACTTAAGTATCGGACCAGTGGTTTCCCCAGAGCCGGATTCCTGCAGTGGAGGGGATATTTTCCTGCCTCCTGCGATCTCACTCCACCGCTGCCCCCTCCCCACATGTTACATTCCGACCATAAGACGCACCCACACTTTCCTCCCAAATTTGGAGGAAAAAAAGTGCGTCTTATGGTCTGAAAAATACGGTAAATAAAATGGGAATGGCTGGTGATATCAACTTCCTGTTTGTGGCACATTACTATATGGGATTGTGAAAACTTTTCAAGATGGGTGGTGACCATGGTGGCCATTTTGAAGTCTCCCATTTTGGATCCAACTTTATTTTTATCAATGGAAGAGGGTCATGTGACACATCACACTTATTGAGAATTTCACAAGAAAAACAATGGTGTGCTTGGTTTTAACGTAAATTTATTATTTCATGAGTTATTTACAAGTTTATGACCACTTATAAAATGTGTTCAAAGTGCTGCCCATTGTGTTGGATTGTCAATGCAACCCTCTTCTCCCACTCTTGACACACTGATAGAAACACCCCAGAAGAAATGCTGGCACAGGCTTCCATCTGTTTCTGCCCTTTTGTGCCAGTGTGCAGGACTTTCTTTAGTCTATTCAACTAAAAGTGTAAGCATTTCCTGCATTTTCCTTGTTAACCATTTATTGCACCGGGACTTAGCACTGAGATACTTTATATTATACCTATTAGGTGACTGTTCTATCCCGATAGTGGACACTATCTAGCAGATAACATCACTTCCACCACAAGGTATATTAGAGATATTACATAGGTACCTCAGATTCATACCTATGTCACATGTTATTTCACTGGCACAATTTTCTTATGAACAGGTCACATCCTGATAACATTCATTGACACCTGTATAGATCTCTCATTCATCTATAGGTATGTTCCCTGTATTCCAGCATAGGCTGAGTGTTTCATAGATAAATGTATATATATCTCTCAGATATTTATTTTTGCAATTTTCCTATGATTTTGGTGATCAATTATTTTATTCATACACTTCATTAGTCCATAGATCACCACGATACCATTTTGGACATAGTTCAATCCCTAAATAAGATTCCTACTCATCAAGCAGTCGGGTAGGCCCCCTTTCTGTATTTCTTCATTTTATTTTACTTTATTTTCATTCTATTTTCATTTTTCACATGCTTAAATTGTTTATTTACACATTGACATGGCAAATTTATGGCATTCGTTTGAAGACTCCTCATTTGTTATCAAAAATTGTTATAGTATATCGATTTCACTTTATTTCATTTTCTGCAGTACTTTGATGAAGGTCCAGATGGGACCGAAACGTTGGTTTAGACTGCAATAAATAATTTTCCTTTTCTACAAAGTTGAGTGCCAAGTTCTTATTTATATAGTCACTGGGTTGGGTTCCTACTTGAGCACCTTCCACGGTAGTGCCACGCTATATTATTATACCTGCAAAGATAATGTCCCAACCGGACTCAGCTTACCCAGTGGCCAAAGGCGGGAACAGCTACCGTCAGCTGGGCCGCTGTACACTGCTACCAAGGCGAAGCTGACCCGGCATTGGGGGCTATAATAATAATAATCTTTATTTATATAGCGCCAACATATTCCGCAGCGCTTTACAGTTTAACAGTTTCAAAACACAAGTCATAGGTAACAACGTTAACAATACAATAATTAAAGCAAAATAAGCCGCCCTGCTCGTGAGAGCTTACAATCTACAATGAGGTGGGGGAGATACAAAGTACAGGTGTGTATATACAATGGTGCATTTACAATGATGGTCCAGCCATCTTGAGGGAGTGAGGCATGGATGGAGATAGTGAATGGGCTACACACACACACTTACAAATAGAATGACTTTGATTAGTGAATGTGATTGGCCACTCTGAACAAATGTGTTTTGAGGGAGCGCCTGAAACCATGCAAATTGTGGATAGTCCTAATTTCTTGGGGTAGAGCATTCCAGAGGATTGGCGCAGCGCGTGAGAAGTCTTGGAGTGGGGAGTGGGAGGTACGGATTAGTGCAGAGGTTAGTCGAAAGTCATTTGCAGAGCGCAGCAGTCGGTTAGGCCGATAGATAGAAATGAGGGAGGAGATGTAGGGGGTGCTGCACTGTGGAGAGGACGGGCAGGGTGATAGTAATGAGGGAGGAGATGTAGGGGGTGCTGCACTGTGGAGAGGACGGGTAGGTGATAGATAG
This sequence comes from Oophaga sylvatica, assembly GCA_033576555.1. Lineage (NCBI taxonomy): Eukaryota > Metazoa > Chordata > Amphibia > Anura > Dendrobatidae > Oophaga > Oophaga sylvatica. Next base: position 28,045 of record JARQOD010005924.1, read on the forward strand.
AAATGAGGGAGGAGATGTAGGGGTGCTGCACTGTGGAGAGCTTTGTGGGTGAGAACCAGTACTTTGAATTGGATCCTATAATGAATGGGCAGCCAGTGTAAGGACTGGCGAAGAGCGGACGCGTCCAAGTACCGATTAGCCAGATGGATGACCCTGGCTGCTGCATTAAGGATGGACTGGAGAGGGGATAGTCGAGTAATGGGGAGGCCAAGTAATAGAGCGTTGCAGTAGTCCAGGCGGGAGTGGATCAATGCTACAGTGAGGGTTTTTGTTGTTTCCATGGTGAGAAAAGGGCGGATTCTAGAGATGTTCTTTAGGTGTAGACGGCAAGAGCGGGCAAGAGATTGTATATGGGAGGTGAAGTAGAGATTGGTGTCAAACATAACACCCAGACAGCGAGCCTGCTGCCGGGGTGTTATTATGGTGCCGCCCACAGAGAGGGAAATGTCAGATTTAGGGAGGTTAGTAGACGGCGGGAGCAGAAGGAGTTCAGTCTTGGAGAGGTTAAGTTTCAGATAGAGAGCGGACATGATGTTGGAGACTGCGGACAGACAGTCGGTGGTGTTCTGTAGAACAGCGGGGGTAAAGTCGGGGGATGACCTGTATAGTTGTGTGTCATCGGCATAAAGATGGTACTGAAAGCCAAATCTGCTGATGGTCTGTCCAATTGGGGCCGTGTAGAGAGAGAAGAGAAGGGGCCAAGGACTGAGCCCTGGGGTACACCGACAGTGAGAGGAAGAGGAGATGACGTGGAGCCAGAGAACGAAACACTGAAGGAGCGGTCAGAAAGATAGGAGGAGAACCAGGAGAGAACAGTGTCCTTAATACCTAGTGACTGGAGCCTAGACAGTAGGAGACAGTGGTCAACAGTGTCGAAAGCTGCAGAAAGGTCGAGTAGAATGAGCAGAGAGTGGTCGCCGTTACGTTTTGCTGTAAGAAGGTCATTGGTCACTTTGATGAGTGCAGTTTCAGTCGAATGTAGGGGGCGGAAGCCAGACTGTGAAGGGTCTAGGAGGGAGTAAGTGGAGAGGTAACGGGTGACGCGGGAGTAGACTAGGCGGGCTATGACTAATTCGGGGATGGAAGAGATGGAGGAAGTGCTGCATGAAGTAGACCCCGTGCAGGCAGCCCGGACAGATAATCGACAAAAGCATCGACAAGTGGTGTGGCTTAATGGGAAACGTATGCAGGGACTAAGAGATTCCGGAGCAACGTTGACCCTTGTGAAGCCTCATCTCGTCCGGGACCAAGAGAAGACGTACCGGACAGTGGCAGTCCGTGTAGCAGGGGAGCCATACATCGACAGCCCACTGCCAGGATTCACCTGAACTGGGTAGTCGGGGATGGCCTTGTTGAGGTCGGCCTGATGGAGGTTTTGCCTGCAGACGTCTTGCTGGGAAATGACTTGGGGCCCATGTTGTCTGCATTCTCGGTCGCCCCTCTGGCTGAGACATATCCTGTGACCACCAGGAGACAAGCTCGAGCTGCGGAGGCGGAATCACACTCAGAGGAGGCCCAGGTAAGACACCCCAGTCCTACACGTATTCCCATAGCCAGACACATTTCTTGGGCCACCCCAGCTGAGTTTAAAAGGGAGGTACTTGAGGATCCCTCATTACAGGGGTATCGTGGGAAGGCACAGGAGTGGAGAGGAGTACTGGAAGGGGAACAGTTTGTATGGCATCAGGGACTCCTCTACCGGGTTACAGAGCAGAGCCTCACAGGGACGAGCCTCACTATAAAACGGACAGCTGGCAGTTCCCAAGAAGTATAGGCAGGAGCTACTGCGAATCTCTCATGATATACCCTTGGCCGGGCACCTCGGCGTCAGTCGCACCAGGCATCGTCTGACACAAAACTTCTTTTGGCCGGGGGTAACCTATGATGTTCATCAGTACTGCCAGACCTGTGACAGTTGCCAGCAGATTGGCAAGAGGGGAGATCGCTGCAAGGCCAAATTACACCCCCTCCCCACTGTGGAGGAGCCATTTAGCCGAGTAGCGGTCGATCTGATAGGGCCATTAGCCAAACCCAGTCTGTCAGGGAAAAAGTATATATTAACAGTGGTAGATTATGCCATACGGTATGCAGAGGCGGTTGCATTACCTAACATACTGGCAGAGACGGTGGCAGCTGCACTGCTCCAGGTTTTCTCATGGGTTGGATTTCCCCGGGAGGTTATCTCGGACCAGGGTGTCCAGTTTACAGCAGAGGCCACCAACCAACTGTGGAATCTGTGCGGCGTAAAGTCCCATTGGAAGCGCCCCGTACCACCCGCAAACCAATGGGTGGTGTGAACGTTTTAACGGAACATTAAAATAATAATAATAATAATAATAATAATCTTTATTTATATAGCGCCAACATATTCCGCAGCGCTTTACAGTTTAACAGTTTCAAAACACAAGTCATAGGTAACAACGTTAACAATACAATAATTAAAGCAAAATAAGCCGACCCTGCTCGTGAGAGCTTACAATCTACAATGAGGTGGGGGAGATACAAAGTACAGGTGTGTATATACAATGGTGCATTTACAATGATGGTCCAGCCATCTTGAGGGAGTGAGGCATGGATGGAGATAGTGAATGGGCTACACATACACACTTAAACATAGAACGACTTTGGTTAGTGAATGTGATAGGCCACTCTGAACAAATGTGTTTTGAGGGAGCTCCTGAAACCATGCAAATTGTGGATAGTCCTAATTTCTTGGGGTAGAGCATTCCAGAGGATTGGCGCAGCGCGGGAGAAGTCTTGGAGTCGGGAGTGGGAGGTACGGATTAGTGCAGAGGTTAGTCGAAAGTCGTTTGCAGAGCGCAGCAGTCGGTTAGGCCGATAGATAGAAATGAGGGAGGAGATGTAGGGGGGTGCTGCACTGTGGAGAGCTTTGTGGGTGAGAACCAGTACTTTGAATTGGATCCTATAATGAATGGGCAGCCAGTGTAAGGACTGGCGAAGAGTGGATGCGTCCGAGTACCGATTAGCCAGATGGATGACCCTGGCTGCTGCATTAAGGATGGACTGGAGAGGGGATAGTCGAGTAATGGGAGGCCAAGTAATAGAGCGTTGCAGTAGTCCAGGCGGGAGTGGATCAATGCTACAGTGGGGGGATTTTGTTGTTTCCATGGTGAGAAAAGGGCGGATTCTAGAGATGTTCTTTAGGTGTAGACGGCAAGAGCGGGCAAGAGATTGTATATGGGAGGTGAAGGAGAGATTGGTGTCAAACATAACACCCAGACAGCGAGCCTGCTGCCGGGGTGTTATTATGGTGCCGCCCACAGAGAGGGAAATGTCAGATTTAGGGAGGTTAGTAGACGGCGGGAGCAGAAGGAGTTCAGTCTTGGAGAGGTTAAGTTTCAGATAGAGAGCGGACATGATGTTGGAGACTGCGGACAGACAGTCGGTGGTGTTCTGTAGAACAGCGGGGGTAAGGTCGGGGATGACGTGTATAGTTGTGTGTCATCGGCATAAAGATGGTACTGAAAGCCAAATCTGCTGATGGTCTGTCCAATTGGGGCCGTGTAGAGAGAGAAGAGAAGGGGGCCAAGGACTGAGCCCTGGGGTACACCGACAGTGAGAGGAAGAGGAGATGATGTGGAGCCAGAGAACGAAACACTGAAGGAGCGGTCAGAAAGATAGGAGGAGAACCAGGAGAGAACAGTGTCCTTAATACCTAGTGACTGGAGCCTAGAGAGTAGGAGACGGTGGTCAACCGTGTCGAAAGCTGCAGAAAGGTCGAGAAGAATGAGCAGAGAGTGGTCGCCGTTACGTTTTGCTGTAAGAAGGTCATTGGTCACTTTGATGAGTGCAGTTTCAGTCGAATGTAGGGGGCGGAAGCCGGACTGTGAAGGGTCTAGGAGGGAGTAAGTGGAGAGGTAACGGGTGAGGCGGGAGTAGACTAGGCGCTCCAAAAGTTTAGAGATGAAGGGGAGATTGGAGACCGGTCTGTAGTTGTTTGTGCAGGAAGGGTCAAGAGCGGGTTTCTTTAGTAATGGAGTAATGATGGAGTGTTTGAAGGAGGATGGGAAAATGCCAGAGGAGAGTGAGAGATTAAAGATTGTAGTTAGGTGAGTTGTGACAACTGGAGAGAGAGACTGGAGGAGATGTGAGGGGATGGGGTCGGTAGTGCATGTAGTCGGACGAGAGGAAGAGAGGAGTCTGGAGACTTCTTCTTCTGTGATGGGATCAAATGTGGAAAGTGAGCCAGGGGAAATGCAGGGTGGGATGGGAGTCACAGCACTTGGTGGTTGAGAGCAGATTTCCTGACGGATAGTATCTATTTTTTCTATAAAGTGGGAGGCCAGGTCGTCAGCACAAATGTCTGTGATAGGGGCTTGTGCTTTTGGCCTGAGGAGGGAGTGAAAAGTGTCAAAAAGTTTCTTGGGGTTGTTGGCTAGTGAGGAGATCAGTGTGGTGAAGTAGGTCTGTTTGGCGAGGTGAAGGGCAGCATTATAAGTTCTTAACATGAATTTAAAGTGGATGAAGTCTTCTGGTGTGCGGGTTTTTCTCCAGAGGCGTTCAGCACTCCTAGAGCATCGCTGAAGAAGTCGAGTTTGCAATGTGAGCCAGGGCTGTTTTACTGTGTGTTTGGAGGTTCTGAGGGTGAGCGGTGCTACTTGGTCAAGGGTGCTTTTAAGAATGTCATTGTAGTGATGAACAGCCAGATCAGGACAGGAAAAAGAGGAGATTGGGGACAGCGATGAGTGTAGGGAGTCTGAAAGTGTCTGAGGGTTAATGGCTTGTAGATTTCTGAATGTGTGGTAGGTAGGAGTGCGCTGGGGTGGTGGAGGATTTGTGAGCGTGAAGGAGAGAATGTTGTGGTCAGAGAGTGGAAGCGGTGAGTTATTTAGGTGGGAGATTGAACAGAGGCGGACAAAGACCAGGTCAAGGGTGTTGCCATCCTTGTGTGTCTCAGAGGTTGAAAGCTGTGAGAGGCCTAGAGAAGTGGTTAGTGATAGAAGCTGAGATGCAGATGTGGAAGTAGGGCTGTTAATGGGGATGTTGAAGTCTCCAAGGATAAGGGTTGGTAGTTCTGAGGACATGAAGTGCGGCAGCCAGGCTGAGAAGTGGTCAAGGAACTGGGTGGGTGAGCCTGGGGGCCGATATATGACCGCTACTCTGAGGGAGAGGGGATGGAAGAGCCTGATGGTGTGGACCTCAAAGAAGGGAATGAGAGTGATGGAATTGGGGGGATGACCTGGAAAGTGCATTGTGGGGACAGGAGTATGCCAACTCCACCACCATGTCTGTTTGTGGGTCTCGGGGAATGGGAGAACTGTAAACCACCATAGGAAATGGCAGCAGGGGAGACAGTGTCAGAATCCTGAATCCAGGTTTCAGTGAGGGCCAACAGATTAAGAGAGTGGTTCAGAAAGTAGTTGTGCAGAAAGGATAGCTTGTTGCATGCAGACCGTGGATTCCAGAGGGCACAATTGAAAGAAGGAGATGAGGGAGTGCAAGTAATATTAATAAGATTATTATGGTTTCGGTATGAGGTAGGGTAGGGATTGAGGTTGGGGGATGGTGGACCAGGGTTGGGGGAGATGTCCCCTGAAATTAGTAGGAGTAGGAAGATAAAGAGCAGGTAGTTGTTGGAATTGTAAGTAGGTTTTTTATGTGATGTGTTTGGGCAAGATGGGCTGAGGTTTTTCAGGAAGGTGAGGAGTGCATGGGAGCTGTACATGGGAGAGGGAAGGATAGAGGGGCTGATGTGTATGAGTCGTGATGGAGGGGGGATGGGGCGGTGAATGTGGATGGCAAGGGAACACAGGAGAAAATAGATAAAGTACATAATGAAAAATAAGGCAAAGTGTGGGGTACCTGATTCCAGCCCTGATTAACTGCCATGAATAACTGCCGTTTTCAAGATGCTTTTCTTCTGTGATGCTTAACTTCTGGGATGCATGCGCCCCCACAATGCATGCGCCCCTTAGACTACTCCTAAATATATAGTCCACACTACAGGGTCAGGAAAGTGGGATTGTGGGAAATGCTTTGGGATAATTTGCCAGCTGGGGCCAGCACACCAGGGGGTGGTTAGATCATCAAAGGCACTAGACCTGGCAACATCTATATATTATAGCACTTTCCACCTGATAGCATCTACAGAGGCCCCAGTCACACGAATACACAGCAGTAAGTATTAAGCACAGTGCAAAAAATGAATTATACTAAAGTTTTACCAGGCACATTAAACTATGTTGCAAAATGGTACAGCAGTGGTTGGCAGCAATCAGAAGTATGGAGTGCCTACTATTGCTATATATTTCCACATGCAAGACAGAAGGGGCTTGTGTCATTCAGCTGCTTGCTGACAATGAATGGAGTGCATACATGCAGAGAGGATCAATTCAGAGGATGAATGATTTGGTTACCATTGCTATATATTTCCACATGCAAGACAGAAGGGGCTTGTGTCATTCAGCTGCTTGCTGACAATGAATGGAGTGCATACATGCAGAGACTATCAATTCAGAGGATGAATGATTTGGTTACCATTGCTATATATTTCCACATGCAAGACAGAAGGGGCTTGTGTCATTCAGCTGCTTGCTGATAATGAATGGAGTGCATACATGCAGAGAGGATCAATTCAGAGGATGAATGATTTGGTTACCATTGCTATATATTTCCACATGCAAGACAGAAGGGGCTTGTGTCATTCAGCTGCTTGCTGACAATGAATGGAGTGCATACATGCAGAGACTATCAATTCAGAGGATGAATGATTTGGTTACCATTGCTATATATTTCCACATGCAAGACAGAAGGGGCTTGTGTCATTCAGCTGCTTGCTGATAATGAATGGAGTGCATACATGCAGAGAGGATCAATTCAGAGGATGAATGATTTGGTTACCATTGCTATATATTTCCACATGCAAGACAGAAGGGGCTTGTGTCATTCAGCTGCTTGCTGACAATGAATGGAGTGCATACATGCAGAGACTATCAATTCAGAGGATGAATGATTTGGTTACCATTGCTATATATTTCCACATGCAAGACAGAAGGGGCTTGTGTCATTCAGCTGCTTGCTGATAATGAATGGAGTGCATACATGCAGAGAGGATCAATTCAGAGGATGAATGATTTGGTTACCATTGCTATATATTTCCACATGCAAGACAGAAGGGGCTTGTGTCATTCAGCTGCTTGCTGATAATGAATGGAGTGCATACATGCAGAGAGGATCAATTCAGAGGATGAATGATTTGGTTACCATTGCTATATATTTCCACATGCAAGACAGAAGGGGCTTGTGTCATTCAGCTGCTTGCTGACAATGAATGGAGTGCATACATGAAGAGAGGATCAATTCAGAGGATGAATGATTTGGTTACCATTGCTATATATTTCCACATGCAAGACAGAAGGGGCTTGTGTCATTCAGCTGCTTGCTGACAATGAATGGAGTGCATACATGCAGAGAGGATCAATTCAGAGGATGAATGATTTGGTTACCATTGCTATATATTTCCACATGCAAGACAGAAGGGGCTTGTGTCATTCAGCTGCTTGCTGATAATGAAAGGAGTGCATACATGCAGAGAGGATCAATTCAGAGGATGAATGATTTGGTTACCATTGCTATATATTTCCACATGCAAGACAGAAGGGGCTTGTGTCATTCAGCTGCTTGCTGATAATGAATGGAGTGCATACATGCAGAGAGGATCAATTCAGAGGATGAATGATTTGGTTACCATTGCTATATATTTCCACATGCAAGACAGAAGGGGCTTGTGTCATTCAGCTGCTTGCTGATAATGAATGGAGTGCATACATGCAGAGAGGATCAATTCAGAGGATGAATGATTTGGTTACCATTGCTATATATTTCCACATGCAAGACAGAAGGGGCTTGTGTCATTCAGCTGCTTGCTGATAATGAATGGAGTGCATACATGCAGAGAGGATCAATTCAGAGGATGAATGATTTGGTTACCATTGCTATATATTTCCACATGCAAGACAGAAGGGGCTTGTGTCATTCAGCTGCTTGCTGATAATGAATGGAGTGCATACATGCAGAGAGGATCAATTCAGAGGATGAATGATTTGGTTACCTGTGTGAAGAGAGAAGATGAATGTTAATTCCTCCCATGAATAACTGCCGTTTTCAAGATGCTTTTCTTCTGTGATGCTTAACTTCTGGGATGCATGCGCCCCCACAATGCATGCGCCCCTTAGACTACTCCTAAATATATAGTCCACACTAAAACAACTCATTGTGACTTTTACCAGGACCTACAGGGACTGGGAGAAATTCTTGCCACACCTCCTGTTTGCCTATCGGGAGGTGACCCAAGAATCCACGGGGTTCTCCCGTTCTAACTGTTATACGGGAGGCGGGTAACGGGACCCCTAGACTTAGTACGAGAACACTGGGAAGGAACCATAGAAGGGATACCTATTGTGCCCTATGTGCTGGAATTCCTGGACCACCTACAGGAGTTGACTCAGGTTGTATGTGGGAACATGCAGGCGGCCCAACGGCGCCAGTGCGTATGGTACGATCGGAGGGCCAGAGGCTGCACCTTTGAGATAGGACAGAAGGTCCTGGTGCTAGAACCAACTAGGCAGAACAAGTTCAAAGCTGCCTGGCAGGGACCCTACTAGGTAGTGGGGAAAATAGCCAACACCACCTACAATGTCGCCGATTGTGACGAACCCAGGGTTATCCGCATGCTCCACGTGAATATGCTGAAGCCCTACCGGGAGCGCCCTGAAGAGGTAGTGGCCATCTGTGCACCCGAAGCAGAGGATTTAGCCGGACTCCCCTTGCCTGATGTCTTAGGTGAGAGGACTCAGTCTAAAACATGGGACCAGGTACACTTGGGAGAAAACCTAGGGCCCCGGGAGAGACAGCAGGCGGAGGAGTTGTTGAGGCAGCAACAGAGGATGTTTTCAGAGTGACCGGGGTATACCTGCCTGGCACAACACAAGGTTGAGACCCAGGATCAGATCCCCCTGAGACAACCCCCCTTCCGCGTCCCTGAGTCTGTACAAGAAGGAATGCGACAAGAGATACAAGAGATGTTGCGTTTAGTGGTCATTGAAGAGTCAGATAGACCCTGGGCATCCCCCGTAGTGTTAGTGCCCAAGAAGGATGGGACTACCCGGCTTTGTGTAGACTATCGCAAGCTAAATGAGAAAACGGTGACGGATGCGTATCCCATGCCGCCTGTGGATGAGTTGTTAGACTGGCTGGCGGGGGCAAAGTATTTGACCACCATCGATCTATGCAAAGTCTATTGGCAGATTCCCCTAAGTCCTAACTCTATTCCCAAGTCTGCATTTGTCACCCCGTTCGGCTTATTCCAGTTTCGAGTTATGCCATTCGGGATGAAGAATGCCCCTGCGACCTTCCAGAGGCTCGCTGACCGGCTTCTGGATGGTCTCCAGGACTATGCTTGTGCCTACCTGGATGACATCGCCATCTACAGCGCGACATGGGATGAGCATCTAAATCACCTAGAGTCGGTATTGGACAGGATCCACAAGACCGGAATCACTCTGAACCCAACAAGTGTCACCTGGGCAAAGCAGAGGTTCAGTATTTAGGACATTGGGTGGGAAGTGGGAAACAGCGACCAGAACCAGCCAAGATTGAGGCCGCAGTCAAATGGCCCACCCCACGCACTAAAACCCAGGTCATGACGTTTCTAGGGACAGCAGGGTATTGTAGGAAATTTGTTCCCAATTACAGCAGCATAGGCAAGCCCCTCACTGATCTGACCCATGAGAACCTCCCCTGCCAGGTAACCTGGACCCCCAAGTGTGAGGAAGCCTTCTGCCAGCTAAAGGACACCCTCACAAATACCCCGGTATTGGCCGCACCTGAACCAACTAAACGTTTCCTTGTTCACACAGACGCTTCTATGTTTGGATTGGGGGCAGTGCTGAGCCAAGTCGGGCCAGATGGCCAAGACCACCCGGTAGCTTACCGGAGTCGGAAACTATTGCCCCGCAAAGTAAGCTATGCGGCCATCGAGAAGGAGTGCCTGGCAGTAGTATGGGCACTCAAGAAGTTACAACTTTATTTGTATGGACGACAGTTTTCCCTCCTAACGGACCATAATCCCCTAGTGTGGCTTAATCGGGTCTCTAGAGACAACGCCAGATTACTGCAGTGGAGTTTAGCCCTACAACCTCTAGACTTCACCATCCACTACAGACCCGGCAAACAAAATGGTAACGCCGATGGACTAAGTTGACAAACGGAACTTGTACCAACCCCATAAACTTCGGTCATCCCCAAGCCGATCCGTTAAGGATCAGACTGTGTATGCCGATCGCGTCGCTGAAAGGGGAACCATGTTACAGAACCCCCCAGCACCCCGAATATGATATGCCTGTATGATAGGTGCAATGTGAGATGCATGTCCCTAATGCATAAGCAGACCGGCTGCGACCCCTGGGCAGAGGTAAACGAGATATCCCACTTCTGACCTCCCCCCAGCTTTGTAAATCCACGGTAAATGATCGGGGGCCGCCGGCCACCTGCAGCTATTGTAATGTACGTCTAGCGTCTTAATTGGAGCCTGTTATCTACTGGCCCCCCACATATTGATTGTCCTGTCCTCTGTATGTATATATATTCTGAGACCTGTGAGTAAAAGGTTGTCACACTGGAAATACGTGGAGAAGCAGTGATCTTTTATATGTTCCCATGTAACAAAGTCTTTCGAGCCAGCGTCCTTCATACAGAAGTCAGGAAAAGCAGAGTGGACCTCCTGAAACATGGGGTGGTAATGTAAAAGGGATTACAGCACAGTAGCACAGTAGACCCCATTACACTGGTGGCAGACAGCGGGATATGATACCCCGTCTATAGGAATAAAGGACTGAATGTAAAACAGCTACCAGAAGTTAAAGAGGAATACATTAAAAGACCGGTTGGGAGCTCAAGGGTTAATCACCAGCAAAAAAACAAAAGCGGATTTGATAGCAGCCATCATGGAACACGACAGTGCAGCGCCCCCCAATGTGAACGTGGAAGAGACTGAATTCCAGAGGAGGGTAAAGAGCACACTGGCTTTCTATGGCCCAAACCCTGCAGTAGAGATCGTACGAGAGGTGATGGCTGATGTACGTACTGATCTGAAGGAAAAGATGGCAGAGCGGACCAGGATAGAGCTAGCCAAGATGGAGATAGCCAAGATGGAGATAGCAGAGCGGACTAAAGTAGAGCTAGCCAAGATAGAGCTAGCCAAGATAGAGATGGCAGAGCGGAGAGAGGAGAGTCAGCGAGCAGGGGGAGCTCTGGCCTCCACCCAGGTGTCGTCAGCAGTAAGCCACAAAAAAATCTAGTTCGACAGTTGGGGGAGGCAGAGGAAGACATTGATGGCTTTCTGCAGGACTTTGAGCGGCAGTGTGCCTTCATCAAGTGAAGCCGGAGGATTGGGTTCAGGTTCTGGCCAGCAAGCTGATGGGCCGGGCAGCGGACGCCTATCGCACAGTACCTGATGAGAACTGTATGGACTATGAGCGGGTCAAAGAAGTGATCTTGGCCCGGTATGCGCTGACACCAGAGGCACACCGCCAAAAGTTCCACGGACTTATAAAACAGGTAACAGATACCCACCCTGAATGGACCTGTAAACTACGGCGGTCACTGCTACAGTGGGTACAAGGGAGCCAAGCAACCACTAAGGAGGACGTCCTCCAGCTCTTCTTGTTAGAGCGATTCTTTACTGGACTAACCCCCGAGACACAAGAATGGCTTCGGGACAGACTGCCAACGACTCTTGAGGAGGCCGTTCGTCTGGCCGATGAACATCATGATGCCAGGAGGAGTGTGTATGTCTTGAGTGAAGACTGCCGTTGTTGAGACAGAGAAGTCTGACAGTATGGATGACAGCCTGGAAAAGCTGATTAAACAAATGGCGCAAGTTAATGTGCAACATAAGACTGCCGTTGTTGAGACAGATAAGTCCGGCAGTATGGAGGAGCTTGTTAAGAAACACCTGCAGAGCATGCAGCAGGCCCAGCAGAGCTGGCAGCAGCAGCAGCAGGAGTTTAAACCGATTGCTGAGGGAGCAGATTGCAGCTCTCAGCACCTCGTCCCCGAGTAATGTTGTAAAGGCACCTGCGTTGCCTGCAGTAAAGAAGCGGTTGGAGCCTGATGTCGGCCGTCGGGTCGACATGGTTGAAGAGGTGATAGTGAACCGCTACACCCGAGCATGTCCTCCTGAGGTACAGCCAGAGGTCGGACAAGTAGACCACCAGGACGCCAATCGTCTGGTCAGCCTGATGGAGAAGGCCTTCGCCAGCAAAGACTGTCTCCGTGACCAGCCGTCTGAGAGGTCGTCACTTCAGAGTTCCCGGACGCTGAACTCTCGCGGTAAGAGCGTTCCAGCTGTTGGGGACATGGGGTATGCTGATAAGCGGGTTCAGGCCCGAGGGGATATGTGGGTGGAAAAGTGTGATGGACAGTGTTGGAGATGTCGTGAAATTGCAGCCAACTGTCCAATAGAGGGGGAGCCTATGTATTGTGATGTTGGCAGATCCCTCTCTCTCTGCGCAGAACCTGTGTGTGTGTCCACCTCAGCCGAAGAGACTGGACCACAGGTGTCCCCGGTGGTTGTAAATGACTGCCCAGCACAGGCCCTCTTGGACTCAGAGAGTCCAGTGACTTCCGTATGGGACAGCCTGATTGATAGGGACTTCATCCCTGATAAGCACCTGAGTATGGTGTGCATCCATGGAGACACCAAAGTCTACCCAGAGACTGCCATGGACTTGGTCCCCAAACTCGGGGAGGTTTCATATGAAGTGGGGGTAGTGAAGAACCTGGTGCAACCCGTTATATTGGGTAATGACTTTCCCGATCTAAGGATCTCTGGGGGAAAAATGTTTCTGATGGACAGTGTGATGAAGCTCCTACTGAGGGTGCGCAGTCCCGAGGGGCGGAACACAATGCTAGTGGGCCGTTAAACTTATATGATGATAATGATGATGATAATCATGATAATGATGCTGATACTGATAATGATGATGATGATCATGATAATGATGATGACCATGATAGTGATGATGATACTGATCATAATCATGATAATGATATTGATAATAATGATGACTGTGATAGTGATGAAATTCCTTTGCAGGTGATGTTGGGAGACGAGGATGGTGGTTCTCGGGAACCGAGTGTCCCTGACTTACCTGTGTCCTGTGACAATTTTGAGAGTGAGCAGTGGCGAGACCCCTCTCTTAAAACGGCCCAGGAAAATATAAATGTTCTAAATGAGGTTTCCCAAGAGCCTGGCACTGAGGAGAGGTTTCCTCATGTTGCCATAAACACTCACCTGTTTGTATAGGGACACTGAAGTCCAGGGAGAGGTCGTGAGCCAGCTCCTAGTACCTGAGCTATATGGAAGTATAGTGCTGGGGTTGTCACATAGTCACATACTTGAGGGACCACCTGAGGGAAACCAGCGACCAGATGGTGAAGTTAATGTTGTGGATGACATGTTAACTAAGGTTCCAGATCAAGATGTGAATGAGAATGAATTGTATAACCCTGACAGTGAGCAGGATGTGAATGAAAATGAAGTGTATAACCCTGAAAGTGAGCAGGATGTGAATGAGAATGAATTGTATAACCCTGACAGTGAGCAGGATGTGAATGAAAATGAAGTGTATAACCCTGAAAGTGAGCCAGATGTGGCTGAGAAAAAGGGGTCAGACAGGGATAGTGGTAGTGATAGTGAATCATCTGATGACAATCAAGCAACCAGTGCAAATGAGGAAGGCATGGTAGCAGAGGAGGTTGAGAGTCCTGAGAGGAAGGCTGATGCTGACCTTGCAGTCGGACAGAAGATGGCATCTGAAGATGTTTTACAGTTGGCCGGTTCCCTGGCGAAGACTAAGGTGAAAGGAGGAGAGCTGAGCTTTAAAGGCAGGACTCTGAAACTGAACACAGCCCAAGTAGATGCTGTTGGAAATGTGAAGTTACCAAGGTATGGTGTGATCGTACTGCCAAGGACTTGAGGGGATGCTGAAGGTGGAAAAAGCCATAAAGTGGTAGCACCAAGCCAGAGCCTCACAAACTGAGGTCTAAGTGAAGCTGGAAACAAGACTGAAGATATGGGGATGCCTTGTCCAGGATCTGTTTTTTCTGCCGAAGCAGCGGCGGGGGACGGTGGGGTTTTCGGATCAGTACGAACTCGTGAAGCTTAGGCTGGAAGTTGGGCGCCCGGAGCCCCAGCGGTTTTCCCCAGGACCCAAGGATTGGATAAGTCCAAGATGAGATTTTGAGCTCAGGCTGGCGTTGGTGAGCTCAGCGCACTTTCATGGAGTTACATCGGGGGCCACGTCCCACAAATGGGAAAAGCGATGTGTCCTCCGTTGCCGCTGCAGACACACGGGGCTCAGTGGGATGGCGAACGTGGTGGAAGAGAAGAATCCGGCGGGTTCTGAGTAAACAAAAATGCAGCTATCAAGGAGAACTTAAAGCTGGGAATAAATGGAGATTGGGACCAAATGATGTGACTGAAGAGGTAAATGTAAGAGCTTTAGGGGCTTCTGAGCAGTTCTACCAAAGAGCCTGAAGAAGGGCCGAAGCAAAGGACTCCAAAGGTACCAGATGAATTGATTACTTTTTAAAGAAAAAACCCCAAACTGTGATAAGGGTGTATGAAAGCCATGAGCATTTCGTGAGAAGGTCAATGAAGTAAAAGGAAGGATACAGGGAATCTTTCGTTGCAAGAGCAAATGCGCCAATAAGTCTAAGGCTCATATAAGAATGCTGTTGTCAGGAAAAAATTACAATTCACGAAGACTTAAAGGATGAATTAGTGTACGCAAAAGAAAAACGGTCAGCTCCTTCTACATCCCTCATTTAACAGGTGCTTAAAATGTCAAGCCATGCAGAGAGCTAAGGTCTGTGAAATAGATTTTATAAATCAAGATATTCAAGAAATAGATGTGCTAAAGAGGGTTCAAAGGGGACTAGAGAAAAGTGAAAAACCCCTTACCTTCTGTGATGTTGGTGACACTGGTCAGTGCCCAAGGACGGGAGCTACGTGATTTCTGAGGAAGAGTCAGCAGAATTTTTTTTGATGTGGGGTCGTACTCTCGGGGCCCCGGCACTATATCGAAACGAGCCCGGCCCTAAGGTCAAGATGAAACCGGCGGATACCCGAGGCCCGTAGAAGGCATAGGCCTGGGGGGTCAGGGTGTGTGGATGCTTCAAAAGAAGAAAGCTGATGTTGGCTTGGCTCAGGTGAAGTACAGATGACAAAGTGAAGTAAGCTGAGGGGGGCCATGATGGTCCAGAGTTCACTGTCTCTTTTGGATTGTTTTGACCACCCTCCGGTCGGGATGACCGCCCTCCGGCCCTGGAGGGGGGGGGGGATATGTGAGACAGAAAGCATATGATGAATGGGTGTACATTTCCCTAGGTACTTTGCTGAATGGATAAGGGAAATGTAGGCTTTGTAAACCTAGTGGTAGAGAAAGGCCCACTACCCTTCCTTCAGTACCACTTGCAGCTGGCCTAAAACCACTCAGGTGTTAATTAGGAAACCAGAATAGGTCTGGAAACAGTCAGAGGCCCTTTGTCTGGACAAGGAGCCAGCACAAGAAGGAGTCTCCAGGTAAGAGCTTGTCCCGTCGGGGTGCTCGATTACCCGGACACAGGAGTAGTCTCGGGAATCCATGCGGATAGCTGTGAATAGGAGGGGAGCTTCCAAGTCTGGTCTGACTTCGACGCCATTGGACCTCATGGAGCTGCACGCTGGGTAAATGCTGAACTTGTTTTGTTTTGGTCAGGTGTTAGATTTGATCCCAGGTAGTAGGGAAATCTATCTAAGTGAAGTAAGTGGCTGGACAACCCAGGTTTATTTTATATTTGGTTTTGATTATGTTCTGTTTTGCTGTGCTTTTAAAAAAACTGGGTTCGGCCAGTTTTTACCAAAACGCTGTCTGTGAAGAACTGTTTCCGTGCCCTCCTCTACCCGGACGGCGATCCCGAGCTATATCCCTGAAAAGTTACAGACGAACCTGGTGCGGGGTTCAGGCATGTAAAAGGGAACACATCTGTCAGGATTCTGGTGTCCGGCAATTGTCCCTATGCCCTTCATACACCTTAAAAAATTGTGCGATTCCACTATTCACCCAGGACACCACAAAAATTTTATTTACTAACATAGTTTCAAAAACGAAAAAAAAGCCATTTGTCCATCCAGTTCAGCCTTATTCCGTCAGAAAAATCCCAGATCTAGCCTTCTAAAGAACCAAAACTGTAAATACAAAATTTGAGTCCAGGAAGACTCCAGGCCTCCCCTTTTAAGCCCCGGCTGATTCACCTCACCACCTCCCAGGAGAGGAATTCCAGATTCCACTCCCTAACAGTAAAGAATCCTTTCTATGTTTGGTGGAGAAAACCTTCTCTCCTCCAGACGCAGGGAATGTCCCCTGTGACCGTCACCTTCCTTGGTATAAACAGACCTCGGAGAGTATTTGTATTGCCCCGTAAATACTCAAAGGTATTAGATCGCCCCTCAGTCGTTTTTTTCTAGATTTTCTAGATTTTTAATTTGAATTTGCCTCTTAATGTACATTGATGTTGTGTTCATTTTGTACATAGATGGCCCCCCCAAAACTTCTGGTACAGTTGATGGCCCCCCAAAAACTCTCTGTGTACTATGTGGCCCCCAAAGCTCTTGTTAACATATCATGGCCCCCCAAAGCTCTCTGTTAAAAGTATGATGGACCCCCAAAGCTCTCTGTGTACAGTATGTGGCCCCCCCAAAGCTCTCTGGTACGTATGTGGCCCCCCCAAAGCTTCTGTGTACAGTAAAATGGCCCCCCAAAGCCTCTGTGTACGATGAAGGCCCCCCAAAAATCTCTGTGTACAGTAGAGGCCCCCCAAGCCTCTGTGTCAGTATGATGGCCCCCCAAACTTCTGTGTAAAGTATGATGACCCCCAAAGCTCTCTGTTCAGAAAATGCCCCCCAAAGCACTCTGTGTACAGTATATGGCCCCCAAACTCTCTGGTACTATATGGCCCCCAAAGCCTTGTCATTGAGGCCCCAAACTCTCTGTGTACAGTATGATGGTCTTTTTTTCAAGAGATGATACCCCACATGGTCCCCCCTTTTAAAATAAGATGGCCCAATGCTCACCGTATTCATATAGGCCCCCCCCAAACCTCTGTGTACAGTATGATGGGGCCCCCCAAATTCTCTGTGTACTTGATGGCCCCCCAAAATTTGTTACAGTATATGGCCCCCAAATCCTGTGTACATATATGGCCCCCCCAAACTCCTGTGACAGTATGATGGCCCCAAAGCTCTCTGTGTACATTTTGCCCCCCAAATTGTGTACAGTAGGGGCCCCCCCAAACTTCTGTGTACGTATGATGGCCCCCCCAAAGCTCTTGTGTAAGTATGAGGCCCCCCAAATCTCTGTGAAAATTTGGCCCCCCAAAGCTCTCTGTAAAAGTTATGGGCCCCCCAAAGCTTCCGTGTACAGAGAGGCCCCCAAAACCCCTTTTATACAGTAT
>JARQOD010005925.1:0-45560 GCA_033576555.1 Oophaga sylvatica
ATTCCAAATTTAAAACCCCCCCCCCCCCCCCCCCCCCCCCCCCCCCCCCCCCCCCCCCCCCCCCCCCCCCCCCCCCCCCCCCCCCCCCCCCCCCCCCCCCCCCCCCCCCCCCCCCCCCCCCCCCCCCCCCCCCCCCCCCCCCCCCCCCCCCCCCCCCCCCCCCCCCCCCCCCCCCCCCCCCCCCCCCCCCCCCCCCCCCCCCCCCCCCCCCCCCCCCCCCCCCCCCCCCCCCCCCCCCCCCCCCCCCCCCCCCCCCCCCCCCCCCCCCCCCCCCCCCCCCCCCCCCCCCCCCCCCCCCCCCCCCCCCCCCCCCCCCCCCCCCCCCCCCCCCCCCCCCCCCCCCCCCCCCCCCCCCCCCCCCCCCCCCCCCCCCCCCCCCCCCCCCCCCCCCCCCCCCCCCCCCCCGCCCCCTTACCAGCAGCCATTAGTCTAGCATCTGGCCCCTACCAGGAGCCATCCAGTCTAACATTTGACCCCATACCAGTAGCCCATTCAGTCAACATCTGGCCCCCCTATCAGCAACCATCCATCTAGCATCTGGCCCCTTCCATCAGCCATCCAGTCTAGCATCTGCCCTCCCACCAGCAGCCCAACAGTCTAGCATCTGGGCCCCTACCAGCAGCCCATACAGTCAAGCATCTGGCCCCCCTACCACAGCCCATCCAGTCTAGCATCTGGACCCCCTACCAGCAGCCCATACCCTTTTAGCATCTGCCCCCCCTACGAGCAGCCCATCCAGTCTAGCTTCTGCCCCCCTACCAGCACCCATCCAGCTAGCAACTGCCCCCTTACCAGCAGCCCTTCCAGTCTAGCATCTGGCCCCCCAGCAGCACCAACAGTCTAGCATCTGGCCCCCTACCAGCACCCATAAAGTCTAGCATCTGCCCCTACGAGCAGCCCCACAAGTCTAGCACTGGCCCCCTACCAGCAGCCCATCCGGTCTAGCATCTGGACCCCTACCAGAGCCCATCCAGTCTAGCATCTGGCACCCCTACAAGCAGCTCATCCAGTCTAGCATCTGCTCCCCTACCAGCAGCCCATCCAGTCTAGCATCTGGCCCCCTACCAGAGCCCATCCAGTCTAGCATCTGGCCCCCTACCAGCAGCCATCCAGTCTAGCATCTGGCCCCCCTTCCAGCAGCCCATCCAGTCTAGCATCTGCCCCCCTACCAACAGCCCATCCAGTCGAGCATCTGGCCCCTCCTCCAGCAGTCCATCCAGTCTAGCATCTGCCCCCACTACCAGCAGCCCATCCAGTCTAGTCAGATGCTTGACTGAATGTCTGCTGGTAGAATGCCAAATGCTAGACTGGATGGGCTGCTGGTAGGGGGGCCAGAATGCTAGACTGGTGGGCTGCAGGTAGGGGGGCCAGATGCTTACTGATGAGGCGGGGGAGGGCGATGCTAGATGTATGGGCTGCTGGTAGATGGTCAAATGTAGATGGTGGGCCCGGTAGGGGGCCAGATGCAGACTGGTGTTGCTTGTCGAGGGCCAATGCAGTGATGGCTGGGGGAGGGGCCAGATGTAGATTGATGGGATTGGTAGAGGGATGTAGATGTATGGCGCGGAGGGGGCGTGCTGACTGGTGGGCTGCTTGAGGGGGCCAGATGCTAGACTGGATGGGCTGCTGGTGGGGGGCCAGATGCTAGACTGGATGGGGTGTAGGGGGCAGATGCTAGACTGATGGGCTGCTGGAGTGGGCCAGATGCTAGCTGGATGGCTGCTGGTAGTGGGGCAAGATGCTAGACTGGGTGGGCTGCTGGTAGGGGGGCCAGATGCTAGACTGGATGGGCTGCTGGTAGGGGGTGCCAGATGCTAGACTGGATGGGCTGCTGGCTAGGGCTGCCAGATGCTAGACTTGATGGGCTGCTAGTAGGGGACAGATGCTAGAGGTGGGCTACTGTAGGTGGCCAGATGAAGACAGGATTGGCTGCTCGAAGGGGACAGATGCTAGACTGGATGGCTGCTGTTGAGGCAATGCTGACTAGGGCTGTAGGAGCCAGATGCTAGACTGTATGGGCTGCTGGTGTGGGGGCCAGATGCTAGACTGGATGGCTGCTGTAAGGGGGCCAGATGCTAGACTGGATGGGCTGCTGGTAGGGGGCCCGATGCTTGACTGGATGGATCTGGAGTGGGCCAGATTCTAGACAGATGGGCTGCTGATAGGGGGGCCAGATGCTAGACTGTATGGGCTGCTAGTAGGGGGGCCAAATGCTAGACTGTATGGGCTGCTGGTAGGGGGATCAGATGCTAGACTGTATGAGCTGTTGGTAGGAGGGCCAGTCTAGCTTCTGGCTCCCCTACCAGCAGTCCAAACAGTTTAGCAACTGGCCCCCATGCCAGCGGCCCATCTAGTCTAGCTTTTGGCCCCCCTACTAGCAGCCCATTCAGACTAGTATCTGGCCCCCCTACCAGCAGCTCATCCAGTCTGGCATCTGACCCTCCAACCAGCAACCCATCCAGTCTAGCATCTGGTACCCCTACCAGGAGCCCATCCAGTCTAGCATTTGACCCCCTACCAGCAGCCCATCCAGTTTAGCATCTGGCCCCACCACCAGCAGCCCATCCAGTCTAGCATCTGGCCCCCTACTAGGTGCCCATCCAGTCTAGCATCTGGCCCCATAACAGCAGCCCATCCAGTCTAACATCTGGCCCCCCTACCAGCAACCCATCCAGTCTAGCATCTGGCCCCCCTACCAGCAGCCCATCCAGTCTAGCATCTGGCCCCCTACCAGCAGCCCATCCAGTCTAGCATCTGGCCCCCCTTACCAGCAGCCCATCCAGTGTAGCATCTGGCCCCCCTCCCAGCAGCCCATCCAGTCTAGCATCTGGCCCCCCCTACCAGCAACCCATCCAGTCTAGCATCTTGCTCACCTACCAGCGCCATCCAGCCTAGCATCTGGCCCCCCTACCAGCAGCCCATCCAGTCTAGCATCTGGCCCCCCTACCAGCAGCCCTTCCAGTCTAGCATCTGGCCCCCCTAGTAGCAGCCCATACAGTCTTGTATCTGGCCCCCCTATCAGCAGCCCATCCAGTCTAGCATCTGGCCCCTACGAGCAGCCCACACAGTCTAGCAACTGGCCCCCTTTACCAGCAGCCCATGCAGAGCCCTGAACCGGTCATCGTTCTTTAGCTTCTCCTCAAAGGGGCCGCTTCCCGCCAGGATCTCTGCCCTCTGCTGTTCCAGAGCTTTAATGGACCCCTTCAGCCTCTCCACCATGGTGGAGACCTCTGCTCTCCTTGAGGCAGGGAGCTTGTTCTTTGCGATCACTCGTGCTCCCTTCAACTCCTCTTGGAGTTTCCTCAGCTGTTTGGCAGCCTCCTCGTATTCGCAGAGGTGCGCGTGGATGCGGGAGCCATAGATGGTGACAGGCTCCCCCGCCACCTTGGAGCCCTAGATGTTGGGGGGCTCCACCGCCGCACCTCCGCTGGCCGCCTCTCCTCCTCCTGGAGGAGGAACCGCCACGGTCCCGGCCTCAGGGGTCTTGGTCCCTGGGGTCTTGCGGCCCACCGAGGGCTTTTTCCTCGCCATCCTCCCTGGGACTGGCTAGATGTTATGGCCTCCTGATGGTAGGTGAGGCCTCCCACCCCCAGCCGGCTTGCCGAGGGGTGTAAGCCAGGGGGACAGCCCCGGAGCTTAGTCCCAGGGTTAAGTCTCTCTCTGGGAAAGGGCAGGCAGGTAGCCCAGGGAAAAAAAATCCTCCCTTTGCAAGGAGCTCTCTCCAGGTAGCTGCAGACAAGCACACGGCTAGCTCTACCTCTTCCCTCCGTGGGCAGGACTCTGCTGTGCAGGTTGTCATGGTGCTGGATGAGGGGAAGTTTATATGTGGGGTCAGGAGGTGTTTACAGTGTGGATGCAGCAGAGCCGCGTGTGTACGAGGTGTACGGTGTGGAGCCATGTGTGTACGAGGTGTACGAAGCGGAGCCGTGTGTGTACGAAGTTTACGGAGCCATGTGTGTACGGAGGGGAGCCGTGTGTGTACGAGGTGTACGGAGCAGAGTCGTGTGTGTACGAATTGTACAGACTGGAGCCGCATGTGTACTCGGTGTACAGAGCAGAACCGCGTGTGTGCGAGGTGTATAGAGCGGAACAGCATGTGTATGAGGTGTACGAAAAGAGCCGCAGTGTGTGAGATATACGGAGCAGAGTTGTGTGTGCGAGGTGTATGGAGCAGAGCCTTGTGTGTACGAGATGTATGGAGCAGAGCCGTGTGTACGAGATGTATAGAGCAGAGCTGCGTATGTGAGGTATACGGAGATGAGCTGCGTATGTACGCTGTGTACAAAGCAGAGCCATGTGTATGTGGCGTACGGAGCGGATCTGTGTTTGTACGAGGTGTACGGACAGAGCCATGTGTGTATGACGTATACGGAGCAGAGTGTGTGTACAAGATGTGGAGCAGAACCGTGTGTGTGTACGAAGCGGGGGCTGGTGTTCTTAGGCTGGTAAGGTGCTATGGATACTGGCCCTCATCCCAGCCTAAAATAGCAGCCTGCAGCCGCCCCAGAAAAGGTGCATCTATTAGCTGCGCCAATTCTGGCACTTTGCCCTGTTCTTTCCACTTGCCCTCTGACAGTGGCAAATGGGGTTCATATCTGTGGAGTTGATGTGTGGAGTTGATGTGACCTTTGTATTGTCTGGTGACATCAAGCCCACGGATTAGTAATGGAGAGGAGTATATAAGACACCTATCCATTACTAATCCTATAGGTATATTGGAAATAAACACACTGCCAAAATAAAGTCCTTTTATTGAAATTAAAAATAACAAACACAGTTGTATATACTCACCTAACCCCATTACATTGAAGCCCTCGTCTCCTGTAAAAAAAAATATATATATATATATCCCTCACCTGTCGTTCTGTGCCTCAACGTAATCCATGTCTGAGATAAGTAGTTTCAATGTGGACGGTGCTAAGATGCGACCGTCCAGGCTGAGAACCACTGAGGAATGAGCTGCTGTGGCTCAGCCTCAGTGACTGGCGGTGACATCATCGAGTTTACCACGGATCACTGAGGCTGCTTTCCCAACCGTGCTGTTATGATTTGGTAGCCGAGGACAGTAGCAAAAATAGCCAGGGCAACCAGACACACAGAGAGGTTGGTAACTAGCGGATTGCAGACCCCTAAACGGACCGCACAACTAGAAGCAGCCGTGGGACGTACCTACGTTGACCTAGATGCCTCGACACAGCCGGAGAGTTAACTGAGCCTAAAGAGAGAAAGTGGAAAGCTAACTTCCCCTGAGTAGCGCACCAAAGGAATAGGTAGCTCCCACACATCTATTGGCGGTGAGACAAGATGAAATAAGAACACAGGCAGAAAATAGAACAAGCAAACGCTGGGGCCAAAACTGTCTAGATAGAATAGGACAGGAAAGAATACTGTCTGCAATCCAGCAAAACCCTTAGAAAAATTCCAACACTTCTGATTTCCAAAAAAATACTGAGACCACACGATCTCTCCCCCGCTAGCTCAGAACTCAGGTGTGAGCTGGTAGCCAACCAGCAGATACTGAAAAAACAGGGACTGAACAAAAGCAGTGGTAAATGAGACACAGAGACCAGCGCAGGCCCCAGACGGGGAACCTGGCTGTCCCCACACAAAAGGGCAGAAAACAAAAGGAAAACAAATGCCAAACAAGCAGCAAATAACTTATCTGAATGTTGCAGGAAACAGCAGGAAGCAAGCTGACTTCCAAATGGAAACAGGAAGAACAACAAATCACCATGAGGATCATGGCAAGGTTACTCATTTATATCTCCCCAGTCAGTGCTACCTGATTGCCACTCTTGCCCCCAGCTGATGGACTTGTGTTAGCCGAAGCAGCTTCATTACTATCAGCAGCCACCAGAGGGAGCCCAAACTCCAAAGTCAGATCCAGAGCGTTCACAACATTACCCCCCCTTGAGGAAGGGTCACCGAACCCTCACCTGCACCACCAGGCCGATCAGGATGAGCCCGTGAAAGGCACGAACCAATCTCTCAGCATGAATGTCAGAAGGAAACACAAGAATTGTCCTCCTGACCGTAAACCTTTCACTTGACCAAGTACTGGAGTCTCTGTCTAGCCAGATGAAAATCCAATATCTTCTCCACCTCATACTCCAGATAGCCCTCAACCAAAACAGGCTCAGGGGCATAGCCATAGGAACTACTGGCTCAACAAACCTTTTCAATAAGGATTTATGGAAGACGTTGTGAATCTTAAACGTCCCTGGAACAGCCAAACGAAAAGAAACTGGATTAAGGATTTCCCAGATCTTATAAGCTCCAATGAATCTTGGCTTAAATTTTGAAGACGCAACCTTCATAGGGATATTTCTTGAGGACAACCAAACCATGTCACCTACTTTAAACCAGGGACCATCAGTATTATGCCGGTTGGCAAACCGTTGGGTCCTCTCCTGAGAGATAGACACTTATCCACTACTTTATCCAAAATCTGCTGCATTCTCTCCACCATAGAGTCAACACCTGGACAGACAGAAGCCTCCACCTGCACCGAAGAAAACTGAGGATGAAACCCGAAATTGCAGACAATAAGGGACATCAAAGTTGCAGAACTAGCCCTATTATTTAGAGCGAATTCAGAGACCCAGTCATCTTGATCAGCAGACACAAAACATCTCAAATAAGTTTCCAAAGTCTGGTTTGTTCTCTCAGTCTGCCCATTGGTCTGAGGGTGAAACGCAGAGGAGAAAGACAACTGAATTCCCAGTTTAGAACAAAAGGCTCTCCAAAATCTTGAAACAAATTGGACTCCTCTGTCTGTCCGGTGTTGACTCTGTTGTGGAGCGTATGCAGCAGATTTGGGACCAGGTAGTGGAGAGGTTGTCCCTCTTTTAGGAGAAGGCCCAGCGATTTGCCAACCGGCATAGGACTGATGGTCCTCGGTTTAAAGTGGGGACTTGGTCTGGTTGTCCTCAAGAAATATCCCTATGAGAGTTGCACCTGCTAAGTTAAGCCTAGGTTCATAGGACCTTATAAGATCATGGAGATTCTTAATCCTGTTTCCTTTCGTTTACTTCTTCCAGGACATTTAAGATCCATAATCTGTTCCACAAGTCCTTATTGAAGAGGTTTGTCGAGCCAGTGGTTCCTATGGCTGCGCCCCCTGACCCTGTTTTGGTTGAGGGCAATCTGGAGTATGTGGTTGAGAAAATATTGGATTCTCGTTTTTCTAGATGGAAACTCCAGTATTTGGTTAAGTGGAGAGGTTATGGTCAGGAGGACAATTCTTGGGTGTTTCTTTCGGACATCCATGCTAGGAGACTGATCCGTGCATATCAGAGAGCTCATCCTGACCGACCTGGTTGCACAAATGAGGTTCGGTGACCCCTCCTCAAGGGGGTACTGTTATAAATGTTTTAGAAATGAATTCTGAGCAGAAGCTCCCTCTGGTGGTTACAAACGGTACTGAACCATTCAATGAGGATTGGCAATCAGGAATCACGGACTGACTGGATATAAGGGAGGTTTCCCCCCATCATGGTGGCCGTGATCAATTGTTCTTGTCTCAACGTTGTTTCCTGGTTCACTTGGAAGCTTGCTGAGTATTACCTCTTCTCCTGCTCTCAGATAAGATATTTTCTGTTTTTTGTTTTTGTGCTTGCCATTTGCAATTTTCTCTGCATTTCTGTGAGGTTGGCCAGGTTCCCCTCCTCGGGGGGCTTGGCACCTCTTGGTTCCTCTGGAGCCACTGTTGTTTGTTCATTTGCCTTTTCCAGTTTTTTCTGTGGCTGCGGCTTAGTTTTGTTACACCAGAGAACTAATTTATGTGGTAGAGTGTTATGATTTGGTAGCTGAGGAAGCAGGTAAAATGGCAATACACCAAGAGGTTGGAATCTACTGGATTGCAGTACCCTGACTAACCACCACAACTAAAGGCAGCCGTGAGCGTTCCTACGTTGGTCCTAGATGCCTCGTCACAGCCTGAGAGGTTAACTACACTTAAAGATAGAAAGAGGAAAGCTATCTGCCCCGGAGCAGATCCCCAAAGAACATAGAAAGCCCCCAAACATGTAATGGCGGTTAGACAAGAGGAAATACAGACACAGACAGAAAATAGTATGAGCAAACGTTGGGGCCCAATCTTCCTAAAAGAAAAGGATAGGAAGGACACTTACTGCAATCCAAAAAACCCTAAAAAAATACCAACTCTACTAATTGCAAAAACACCTGAGATCACACAACCTCTACCACCTAAATTAGTTCTCTGGTGTAACAAAACTAAGCCGCAGCCACTGAAAAAACTGGAAAAGGCAAATGATCAAAAACAGTGGCTCAGATAAACTGAGAGGAGCACAAGCCCCCGGAGGGGACCTGGCTGACCTCCACAGAAGTGCAGAGAACAATGCAAAAAGCAAGCACAAAAATAAAAGCAGAAAATATCTTATCTGTTAGCAGAAGATGCAGGCAAGACTCAGAAAGCTTCCAAGTGAAACCAGGAACCAAAGTTGAGACAAGAACAATTGATCACCGGCAACCTTGATGGGAGGGAACCTCCCTATATAAGACCAGTCTGTAACTCCTGATTGCCAATCTTCACAATCTTCATTGAATGTTCAGTACTGTTTGTAACCACCAGAGGGAGCTTCTGCTCACAATTCATTTCTAACACATTCACAACAGTACCCCCGCCTTGAGGAGGGGTCACCGAACCCTCATTTGGGCAACCAGGTCAGTCAGGATCAGCTCTGTGCTCGGATCAGTCTCCTAGCATGGATGTCCGAAGCAAACACCCAAGAATTGTCCTCCTGACCATAACCTCTCCACTTAACCAAATACTGGAGTTTCCGTCTAGAAAAACGAGAATCCAATATTTTCTCAACCACATACTCCAGATTGCCCTCAACCAAAACAGGTCAGGAGGCGCAGCCATAGGAACCACTGGCTCGACAAACCTCTTCAATAAGGACTTGTGGAACACGTTAATGGATCTTAAATGTCCTTGGAAGAAGTAAAACGAAAGGAAAAAGGATTAAGAATCTCCATGATCTTATAAGGTCCAATGAACCTAGCTTAAACTTAGGAGATGCAACTCTCATAGGGATATTTCTTGAGGACAACCAGACAAGTCCCCCACTTCAAACCGAGGACCATCAGTCCTATGCCGGTTGGCAAACCGCTGGGCCCTCTCCTGAGAGAGGGAGAACCTCTCCACTACCTAGTCCCAAATCTGCTGCATACGCTCCACAACAGAGTCAACACCTGGACAGACAGAAGCCTCCGTCTGTCCCCAAAAAAACGAGGGTGAAACCCAAAATTGCAGAAAAATGGAGACATCAAAGTGGCAGAGATAGCCCTATTATTAAGAGCAAACTCAGCCAAAGGCAAAAAAGAGACCAGTCATCTTGATCAGCAGACACAAAGCATCTCAGATAAGTCTCCAATGTCTGGTTTGTTCTCTCAGTTTGTCCCTTGGTCTGAGGATGAAAAGCCGAGGAAAGACAATTGAACACCAAGTTTAGAACAAAAAGTCCTCCAAAATCTGGAAACAAACAGGACTCCTCTGTCAGACACAATGTTCTCAGGAATGCCGTGTAACCGAACCACGTGCTGAAGGAACAAAGGCACCAATTCGGAGGAGGAAGGCAACTTAGGTAATGGCACAAGATGTATCATTTTGAAAACCTATCACAAATCACCCACATAACGGTCATTCTCTGAGAAACAGGGAGGTCGGAAATGAAAATCCAGAGATATGGGTCCATGGAAACTTGGGCACAGGCAATGGCATCAACAAACCACTAGAGCGAGAGCAAGGCTTGGAGCGAGAGCAAGTCCCGCAGACTGCACAAATTCCCTGACGTCACGAGACAAAGTAGGCCACCAAAAGGACCAACTAACCAAGTCTCTGGTACCAAAAATTCCGGGATGACCGCCAACAAGGAACAATGAATCTCAGACATAACATCTTTTCCACCCGGTCTGGGACAAACAATTTCCCAATAGGCACGCTCGGGTTTATCCTCCTGACACTCTTCCAGAGCCAGTCTCAAATTGGCGAGATGGCGGAAAGAACTACACCCTCTTTCAAAATAACAGCAGGATCAGATAAACTCAGGAGAGTCCGCAAGGAAACTCCTCGAGAGGGCATCCGCCTTAAACATTCTTAGTGCCAGGAAGAAAGGAAACCACAAAATTAAAAAACGTGTGAAAAACAGGCCCACCTGCCTGTCTAGATTAAGTCGCTTGGCTGATTCAGATAAACCAGACCTTATGTCCGTGAGGACCACACCTGATGTTTGGCTCCCTCCAGCCAATGTCTCCACTCTTCAAAAGCCCACTTCATGGCCAATAACTCCCGATTACCCACGTCATAATTACGTTCAGTTGAGAAAATTTTCGAGAGAAAAAGGCACAAGGTTTACTTTTAGAGGTCCTGGATCTCTTTGGACAAAAACGGCACCTGCCCCCAATTTCAGAGGCATCAACCTCCACCTGAAATGGCAAGAAACATCAGCTGCCGTAGAACAGGAGCAGAAGTGAATCTCTGCTTAAGTTCCTGAAACGCAGAGACTGCCTCAGGAGGCCATTCACCACATCAGAACCTTTTGGTCAAATCAGTCCATATCCAGTCAATTCCCCTTGTGGTGCCTAATGACGGCGAGTGCAGAGAATGAATTGTACGGGGTGCGGAGTCTAACCTCATCGGTGTAGATACACCAGTGCTGGAGGACATTTTTAATTCGTCTAATTGTTGTCTAGTAGTGTGATTACCGACAACAGTAGAGGGTATATTCAGCTCGGCCATAGCTCGCATAAACGATTCCCAACCCCTAGGTAAATTCCTGACGCCCAAGCGTGACTCTGCGTTGTACTGCGTACCAGATCCACTAAGTTAGACCCGGGTAATTACAGAGCCTTTGAAAATAAATTCGTCTTTATCATTCCAGTCCTGTCACTTTTTTTTCTGGAGTAGCCTGTTTTAGTAAAAATTCAGCATTCTTTTTATATCTTTGGTTTATATGGCCTACAATTTCAGCGATCTCATGATTTTTTTTAGCGGAGTCGGTATTTGACGGCTGTTGATGCTCAGGATCGGGCGTGCTGACGAGATTTAAAGTTGTTAATTCTTTCAGCAGCGTTTCGTATGTACCAAGAAAGCGCTCCACACGGTGCTATACATTTAATTTTCACATCGTCAGGATGTCGCGGCGCTGTAAAATGGAAGTTAATTTCATCATCGAGGCGGCGAATAACATTTCGCGTATGCTCTCGTGGTTGGAGGCCTTAGCTGTGTAGGTCCTGTTTGGGACTAGATACATTTTCTCTGCATGCTCCCTTATTTGCCCGCGAGCAACTCGTTATTATGGGTATTGCAAAACCTAAAAGAGGCCTGATAAGCCACCGTCTGATTCAGTACCCGCTTTTATTTCTTTAGGGACTGCGCTCTATCACTCATGGTTCTTATAGCTTTACGCCACTTCTTCATAAGCCTTTTTGGCGCTCTTTCAGCGGGATTCTGCCTTTTAAGATGTTTAAACCCCTTCACCCCCAAGGTGGTTTGCACTTAATGACCGGCCAATTTTTACAATTCTGACCACTGTCTCTTATGAGGTTAAAAACTCTGGAACGCTTCAACGGATCTGCCGATTCTGAGATTGTTTTCTCGTGACATATTGTACTTCACGTTATTGGTAAAATTTCTTCGATATATCTTGATTTTTTTAAAAAAAAAATGCAAATAGGCGAAAATTTTGAAAATTTTGCAATTTTCAAACTTTGAATTTTTATTCCCTTAAAACAGAGAAATATGTCACATAAAATAGTTAAGAAATAACATTTCCCACATGTCTACTTTACATCAGCACAATTTTGGAATCAAATTTTTTTTTTTCTTAGGAAATTATAAGGGTTAAAATGACCAGCGATTTCTCATTTTTACAACAAAATTTACAAAGCCAATTTTTTTTAGGGACCACCTTATATTTGAATCACTTTGACGGGTCTATATAGCAAAAATACCCAAAAGTGACACTATTCTAAAAACTGCACCCCTCAAGGTACTCAAAACCACATTCAAGAAGTTTATTAACCCTTCAGGGCTTCACAGAGCTGAGAAACGTGGAAGGAAAAAAATGAATATTTAACTTTTTAGCCACAAAAATTATCTTTTATAAACTTTTTTTTTATTTTCACAAGGGTAAAAGAACAAATGGACAGATAAGTTGTTGTGCAATTTCCCTGAGTACGCCAATACCCCATAAGTGGGGGAAAACCACTGTCTGTGCGCACAGCAGAGCTTGTAAGGGAAGGAGCGCCGTTTGACTTTTTCAAACTAAAATTGGCTGGAATTGAGATTGGACGCCATGTCGCGTCTGGAGAGCCCCTGATGCGCCTAAACAGTGGAAACCCCCCACAAGTGACACCATTTTGGAAACTAGACCCCATAAGGAACTTATCTAGATCTGTGTGAGCACTTTGAACCCCTAAGTGTTTCACAAAAGTTTATAATGCCTGTGTGTGAAAAAAAAAAAGAAACAATTTTCCGCAAAAATGATTTTTTAGTCCCCAAATTTTTGATTTTTCCCAAGAAATTGGACCCCAAAAGTTGTTGGCCAATTGTCCTGAGTACGCTGATACCCAATATTTGGGGGGGGACTGTTTGGGCGCACGGCAGGGCTTGGAAAGGAAGTAGTAAACGTTTTGGAATGCAGACGTTGATGGGGGGCATGTTCCGTTTGCAGTGCCCCAGATGAGCCTAAACAGAAAAAACCCCCCCCAAGTGACCACTTTGGAAACTAGACCCCCCTAAGGAACTTAAACTGAGCTTTGTGAGCACTTTGAACCCCCAATGCTTCACACAAGTTATAATGCCCGGGCATGAAAATAAAAAATCCTATTTTTTTCCCACAAAAATTATTTTATCACAAATTTTTTTATTTTCCCAAGGTAACAGGAGAAATGGACCACAAAAGTTTTGTCCAATTTGTCCTGAGTACGCTGATACCCAATAATGGGGGGGAACCACTGTTTGGGCGCACGGAATGGAAGGAGCACCATTTGACTTTTTCCAACCAAAATTGGCTGGAATTGAGATTGGACGCCATGTGCATTTGAGAGTCCCTGATGTGCCCAAACAGTGAAACCCCCCACAAGTGACCCCATTGGGAAACTAGACCCCTTAAGGAACTTATCTAGATCTTTGGTGAGCAATTTGAACCCCCAAGTGCTTCACACAATTTATAACGTAGAGCCGTAAAATTAAAAAATCATATTTTTTTCCAACAAAAATGATCTTTTCACCCCAATTTTTATTTTCCCAAGGTAACAAGACTCCAAAAGTTATTGGTGCAATTTGTCCTGAGTACGCTGATACCCCATAGTGGGGTAAACCACTGTTTTTGGGGGCATGGCAGAGTTTGGAAGGGAAGGAGTGCCGTTTGACTTTTTCACGCAGAATTGGCTGGATGCCATGTCGTGTTTGGAGAGCTCCTGATCTGCCTAAACAGTGAAAACCCCCCACAAAATGACACCATTTTGGAAAAATAGACCCCTCAAGGAACTTATGTAGATTGTGTGGTGAGCACCTTGAACCCCCAAGTGCTTCACATTAGTTTATAACGTACAGCCGTAAAATAAATTTTTTTTTTTTTTTTTTTTTACAAAAATGATTTTTTCGTCCCCAATATTTTATTTTCACAAGGGTAACAGGAGAAATTTTGGGCCCCAAAAGTTGTTGTACAATTTGTCCTGAGTACGCTGATACCCAATATGTGGGAGAAAACTACTGTATGGGTGCACGTTGGGGCTCGGAAGGGAAGTAGTGACGTTTTGGATTGCAGACTTTGATGGAATGCTCTGGGGGCGTCATGTCGCATTTGGAGAGCCCCTGATGCACCTAAACAGTGGAAACCCCCCACAAGTGACCCCATTTTGGAAAATAGACCCCACAAGGAACTTATCTAGATGTGTGTGAGCATTTTGAACCCCGAAGTGCTTCACAGAAGTTTAAAAATGTATAGCCGTAAAAATAAAAAAATTTTTTTTTACAAAAATTATTTTTTTCACCCCCAATATTTATTTTCAAAAGGGGTAACGGGAGAAATTGGACCCCAAAAGTTGTTGTCCAATTTGTCCTGAGTACGCGGTAACCCAATATGTGGGAGAAAACTACTGTATGGGTACACATTGGGGCTCGGAAGGGAAGTAGTGACGTATGGATTGTAGACTTTGATGGAATGGTCTGGGGCGTCATGTCGCATTTGTAGAGCCCCTGATGCGCCTAACAGTGGAAACCCCCCACAAGTGACCCCATTTTGGAAAATAGACCCCACAAGGAACTTATCTAGACGTGTGGTGAGCACTTTGAACCCTGAAGTGCTTCACAGAAGTTTATAATGTATAGCCGTAAAAATAAAAAATATTTTTTTTTTTTTTACAAAATTATTTTTTTCGCCCCCAATATTTTATTTTCACAAGGGTAACAGGAGAAATTGGACCCCAAAAGTTGTTGTACAATTTTCCTGAGTACGCTGATAACCCAATAAGTGGGAGAAAACTACTGTATGGTGCACGTTGGGCTCGGAAGGG
Source organism: Oophaga sylvatica (assembly GCA_033576555.1). Lineage (NCBI taxonomy): Eukaryota > Metazoa > Chordata > Amphibia > Anura > Dendrobatidae > Oophaga > Oophaga sylvatica. The sequence continues at coordinate 14,545 of JARQOD010005925.1, forward strand.
AAGTAGTGACGTTTTGGATTGCAGACTTTGATGGAAATGCTCTGGGGCGTCATGTCGCATTTGGAGAGCCCCTGATGCACCTAAACAGTGGAAACCCCCCATAAGTGACCCCATTTTGGAAATAGACCCCACAAGGAACTTATCTAGATGTGTGGTGAGCATTTTGAACCCCGAAGTGCTTCACAGAAGTTTATAATGTATAGCCGTAAAAATAAAAAATATTTTTTTTTTTACAAAAATTATTTTTTTCACCCCCAATATTTTATTTTCACAAGGGTAACAGGAGAAATTGGACCCCAAAAGTTGTTGTCCAATTTGTCCTGAGTACGCGTATAACCCAATATGTGGGAGAAAACTACTGTATGGGTACACATTGGGGCTCGGAAGGGAAGTAGTGACGTTATGGATTGTAGACTTTGATGGAATGGTCTGGGGCGTCATGTCGCATTGTAGAGCCCCTGATGCGCCTAAACAGTGGAAACCCCCAACAAGTGACCCCATTTTGGAAAATAGACCCCACAAGGAACTTATCTAGACGTGTGGTGAGCACTTTGAACCCCGAAGTGCTTCACAGAAGTTTATAATGTATAAGCCGTAAAAATAAAAAATATATTTTTTTTTTTACAAAAATTATTTTTTTCGCCCCCAATATTTTATTTTCACAAGGGTAACAGGAGAAAATTGGACCCCAAAAGTTGTTGTCCAATTTGTCCTGATACGCGGTTGAGACAGTGAAGTTATGTGTGTTGAATGGGGTGTACATTTCACCTAATACTTTGCTGACTGGTATAAGGGAAATGTAATGGCTTTGTAAACCTAGTGGTAGAGAAAGGTCACTACACCTTACATTCAGTACACACTTGCAGCTCAGGCCTGAAACCACTCAGCTGTTAATTAGGAGACCAAAGTAGGTGTCTGCGAACACAGACAGAGAGCTCGCTTAGTCTGGACAAGGAGCCCAGGCACAAGAAGGAGTCTCCAGGAGTATGAGCTGTCTCATCTGGGTGCTCGATGTACCCCGGACACAGGATAGTCTCTGTGAGAATCCAGCGGATAGCTGCTGAATAGGAGGGAGCTCTCTCAAGTCTGGACGTTGGATATGCCTTCAGACACAAGGAGGAACTCTGTGAAACCCATGCTGGGTAAATACTGAACAATGTGTTGTTTTAGGGACAGGCTGTTAGAGTCTGGCCCGATAGAGAGGGAAATCTATCTAAGTGTAGTAAGTGGCTGACAAGCCCAGGGCTTATGTTTATGATTTGGTTTTGATTATGTTCTGTTTGCTGTGGACTTTAATAAAACTGGTTGCGGCCAGTTTTTACCAGAACTGCTGTCTGTGAATGAACTGTTTTATGCCATTCCGTCTACCAGGACGGCGATCCCAGAGCTATATCCCCTGAAAAGCTTACAATTGGTGCTGGAATGTGCGTGCAGCACAGTGGCGAGAGACAGCAATAAAAGGTGAAGTCTGTTGAAGCAGCAGCAGAGAAAAAAAAAAAAAAAAAAAAGTGTGTCAATAAAGGAGAAACGTCTGTTGGAGCAGTCTTAAAGAGACAGGGGCCCTAATAGAGTTTGCAGAGAAAAAAAAAAAAAAAGAGTGTCTGCACAGCAAAGCTGAATTTTCTGTGGAAAAGACTGTGGAGTGTGTATGTCTTGAGTGAAGACTGCCGTTGTTGAGACAGAGAAGTCTGACAGCATGGATGACAGCATGGAGGCGCTGTTTGAACAAATGGCGGAAGTTAATGTGCAACATAAGACTGCCGTGGTTGAGACAGATAAGTCCGGCAGTATGGAGGAGCTCGTTGAGTACCTGGTCCAGGCCCAGCGGAGCATGCAGCAGAGCATGGAGCGGCAGCGCCTGCAGCACCAGCAGTGCATGCAGCAGGCCCAGCAGCAATTCCTGCAGCAGGAGAATAACCGGTTGTTTTTTGAGCAGGTTACAGCACTACAAAAGACTTGCAGCGCATCGTCCCAAAGTAATGTTGCAAAGTCACCTGCATTGTCCGCTGTAAAGAAGGCGGTAAGACGGTCCCTGAAAAAGATGACACCTCGTGACGATGTGGAGGTATATCTCACTAGGTTTGAGGGACTGGCAGAGAAGGAGAATCTGCCCCTATCTGAATGGGCCATGATGGTCGCACCCTATCTGATTGGAGAACCCCAAAGGGCCTATGCTGACCTGAGCGAGCAGGACAGCCAAGACTATGCCAAGCTGAAAGCGGAGATTCTTACCCGGCTGGGTGTTACGGTGACAGCCCGTGCCAGGGGAGTTCATGACTGGAGATGCAGTTGGGAGTCTGCAGTCAGCAAACCTGATTATGGAGTTGAAAAGGTGATAGTGGACCGCTACACCCAAGCACGTCCTCCTGAGGTACAGCCAGAGGTCGGACAAGGAGACCACCAGGACGCCAATCGTCTGGTCAGCCTGATGGAGAGGGCCTTCGCCACCAAAGACTGCCTCCGTGACCAGCCGTCTGAGAGGTCGTCACTTCAGAGTTCCTGGACGCCGAACTCTCCCGGTAAGAGCGTTCAGCTGTTGGGGTCGTGTGGGTGGGAGAGTGTGATGGACAGTGTTGGAGATGTCGTGAAATTGCAGCCAACTGTCCAATAGAGGGGAGCCTATGTGTTGTGATGTTGGCGGATCCCTCTCTCCCTGCGCAGAGCCTGTGTGTGTGTCCACCTCAGCCGAAGAGACTGGACCACAGGGTCCCCGGTGGTTGTAAATGACTGCCCAGCACAGGCCCTCTTGGACTCAGAGAGTCCAGGACTTCCGTATGGGACAGCCTGATTGATAGGGACTTTATCCCTGATAAACACCTGAGTGTGGTGTGCGTCCATGGAGACACCAAAGTCTACCCAGAGACTGTCGTGGACTTGATCCCCAAACGCGGGGAGGTTTCATGTGAAGTGGGGGTAGTGAAGAACCTGGTGCCCCCCATCATATTGGGTAATGACTTTCCCCGGTCTAAGGATCTCTGGGGAAAAATGTTTCTGATGACAGTGTGATGAAGCTCCTATTGAGGTGCGCAGTCCCGAGGGGCGGAACACAATGCTAGTGGGCCGTTAAACTTATGTGATAATAATGATTATGATGATGATAATGAAATGATAATGATGATGATGATCATGATAATGATGATGACCATGATAATGATGCTGATGCTGATAATGATAATGATGATGATCATGATAGTGATGATGATACTGATCATAATCATGATAATGATATTGATAATAATGATGACTGTGATAGTGATGAAGTTCCTTTGCAGGTGATGTTGGGAGACGAGGATGGTGGTTCTCGGGAACCGAGTGTCCCTGACTTACCTGTGTCCTGTGACAATTTTGAGAGTGAGCAGTGGCGGACCCCTCTCTTAAAACGGCCCAGGAAAATATAAATGTTCTAAATGAGGTTTCCCAAGAGCCTGGCTCTGAGGAGAGGTTTCCTCATGTTGCCATAAACACTCACCTGTTGTATAGGGACACTGAAGTCCAGGGAGAGGTCGTGAGCCAGCTCCTAGTACCTGAGCTATATGGAAGTATAGTGCTGGGGTTGTCACATAGTCACATACTTGAGGGACCACCTGAGGGAAACCAGGGACCAGGTGGTGAAGTTAATGTTGTGGATGACATTTAACTAAGGTTCCAGATCAAGATGTGAATGAGAATGAATTGTATAACCCTGACAGTGAGCAGGATGTGAATGAAAATGAAGTGTATAACCCTGAAAGTGAGCAGATGTGAATGAGAATGAATTGTATAACCCTGACAGTGAGCAGGATGTGAATGAAAATGAAGTGTATAACTCTGAAAGTGAGCCAGATGTGGCTGAGAAAAAGGGTCAGACAGGGATAGTGGTAGTGATAGTGAATCATCTGATGACAATCAAGCAACCAGTGCAAATGAGGAAGGCATGGTAGCAGAGGAGGTTGAGAGTCCTGAGAAGAAAACTGATGCTGACCTTACAGCCGACAGAAGATGGCATCTGAAGATGTTTTACAGTTGGCCGGTTCCCTGGCGAAGACTAGGGTGAAAGGAGGAGAGCTGAGCTTTAAAGGCAGGACTCTGAAACTGAACACAGCACAAGTGGATGCTGTTGAAGATGAGAAGTTATCAATGTATGGTATGGAGCTGCATCATGCCCAGGACTCTGAAGGTAATGCTGCAGAGTGGAAAAAGCCATGGAAGTGGTGGTCACCAAGCCAGATGCCTCATCAGAAGCTGAGGTCTCAAGTGAAGCTGTGAGGAACAAGACTAAAGATATGGGGACTGACTCTGTCCAGGAATCTGTTTTCTGCCGAAGACAGCGGCGTGGACGGGTTACAGTCCGGATCAGTAGCTGCAACTCGTGAAGCTCAGGCTGGAAGTTCGGCGCCCGGAGCCCCAGCAGTGTTCCCGAGTGACACCAAGGATCTGGATAAATCACAAGATGAGATTTTGAGACATCAGGCTGGCATTGGTGAGCTCAAGCGCACTTTCATGGAGTCTACATCGGAGCCACGTCCCAACAAATGGAAAAGCGGTGTGTCACTCCGTTGCCGCTGCAGACACACGGGAGCTCAGATGGGTGCAGAACGTGGTGGAAGAGAAGAATCCGGCGGGTTCTGAGTATACAGATGCAGCTATCAAGGAGAACTTGAAAGCTGGAATAAATGGAGATATTGGAGACCATAATGATGTGACTGAAGAGGTAGAATGTAAGACTGACGGTAGGGCTTCTGAGCATGTTCTACCAGAAGAGCCTGAAGAAGGGGCCGAAGACATAAAAGACGTCCAACAGGTACCAGATGAATTGATGACTTCTCAGAAAAAACTCCAAACTGTGATGAAGGAGTGTGATGAAAGCCATGAGCATCTTCGTGAGAAGGTCAATGAAGTAAAAGGAAGGATACAGGGAATCTCTTCGTTGCAAGAGCAAATGCTGCTCAATAAGTCTAAGGCTCTATATAAGAATGCTGTTGTCACGGTAGAACATTACAATTCAGCTGGAGACTTAGCGGATGAATTATGTGTACTGCAAAAGAAAAACGATCAGCTCCTTCTACAGTCCCAATCATTTGAACAGTGTAGCTTAAAATGGTCAGAGACCATGGCAGAGGAGCTTAAGGTCTGTGAAATAGACTTTATGAGTCAACCGATATTCAAGAAAATAGATGTGCTAAAGAGGGTCAAGGGGAACTAGAGAAAAGTGAAAAACCCCCTATACCTTCTGTGATAGTTGGTGACAAATGGTCAGTGCACCAAGGACAGGAGGTACGTGAGTTTCTGAGGAAGAGTCAGCAGAAGTGTTCTGATGTGCCGGGTCGTACTTCTCTGGCCAGGCACTATATCGAAACTGAGCCCGGCCCTAAGGTCAAGATGAAACCGTGCAGGATACCCGAGGCCCGCAGAGAGCATAGGCCTGGGAGGGTACAGGGTAGTGCGGATGCTTCAGATGAAGAGAAAGCTGATGTTGGCTATGGCTCAGGTGAAGATACAGATGACAGTAGTGAAGATGAAGCTGATGAGGGCCATGACTGGTCCAGAGTTCACTGTCTCTTTTGGATTGTTGACCAGCCCTCCGGTCTGGATGACCAGCCCTCCGGTCTGGAGAAGAGGGGGGGGATATGTGAGACAGTGAGAGTATGTGTGTTGAATGGGGTGTACATTTCACCTAGATACTTTGCTGACTGGTATAAGGGAAATGTATGGCTTTGTAAACCTAGTGGTAGAGAAAGGTCACTACACCTTACATTCAGTACACACTTGCAGCTCAGGCCTGAAACCACTCAGCTGTTAATTAGGAGACCAGAAGTAGGTGTCTGCGAACACAGACAGAGAGCTCGCTTAGTCTGGACAAGGAGTCCAGGCACAAGAAGGAGTCTCCAGGAGTATGAGCTGTCTCAGTCTGGGTGCTCGATGTACCCCGGACACAGGAGTAGTCTCTGTGAGAATCCATGCGGATAGCTGCTGAATAGGAGGGGAGCTCTCTCAAGTCTGGATGTTGGATATGCCTTCAGACACAAGGAGGAGACTCTGTGAAACTCCATGCTGGTAAATACTGAACATATGTGTTGTTTTGGGGACAGGCTGTTAGAGTCTGGACCCGGATAGAGAGGGAAATCTATCTAAGTGTAGTAAGTGGCTGGACAAGCCCAGGGCTTATGTTTATGATTTAGTTTTGATTATGTTCTGTTTGCTGTGGACTTTAATAAAACTGGTTGCGGCCAGTTTTTACCAGAACTGCTGTCTGTGAATGAACTGTTTTATGCCATTCCGTCTACCAGGACGGCGATCCCAGAGCTATATCCCCTGAAAAGCTTACAGTGGATACCCAATATGTGGGAGAAAACTACTGTATGGGTACACATTGGGGCTCGGAAGGGAAGTAGTGACGTTATGGATTGTAGACTTTGATGGAATGGTCTGGGGGCGTCATGTCGCATTTGTAGAGCCCCTGATGCGCCTAAACAGTGGAAACCCCCCACAAGTGACCCCATTTTGGAAAATAGACCCCATAAGGAACTTATCTAGATGTGTAGTGAGCGCTATGAAGCCCCAAGTGCTTCACAGAAGTTTATAACTTACAGCCGTAAAAACAAAAAAAATCATTTTTTTTTTAAAAAATGATACTTTTGCCCCCTGTTTTTTATTTTCCCAAGGGTAACAGAAGAAATAGGACAAATTGCACAATAACTCTTAGGGTCCAGAGTACGCTGATACCCCATGTGGGAGTAAACTACTGTTTGGGCGCATGGCAGAGCTCAGAAGTGAAGGAGCACCGTTTGACTTTTTCAACGCAGAATTGGCTGGAATTGAGATCAGACGCCATGTCACGTTTGGACAGCCCCTGATGTGCCAAACAGCGGAAAACCCCCAATTCTAACTCCAACCCTAACCCCAACACACCCCTAACCCTAGTCCCAACCCTAACCACAAACCTAATCCTAACACACCCCTATCCCTAATCCCAACCATAACCCTAATACTAACTTTAGCGCCAACCCGAACCCTAACTTTAGCCGCAACCCTAACCTTCACCATAACCCTAATGGGAAAATGGAAATAAATACATTTTTTTAATTTTATTATTTTTCCCTAACTAAGGGGGTGATAAAGGGGGGTTTGATTTACTATTTATAGCGGGTTTTTATGATTGGCAGCTGTCACGCTAAAAGACGCTTTTTATTGCAAAAAATAGTTTTTTGCATCGCCACATTTTGAGAGCTATAATTTTTGCATATTTTGGCCCACAGAGTCATGTGAGGTCTTATTTTTTGCGGTACGAGTTGACGTTTTTATTGGTACCATTTTTGAGCACGTGACAATTTTTGATCGCTTTTTATTTCGATTTTTGGGAGGTTAGAATGAACAAAAATCAGCAATTCATAAATTTCTTTTGGGGGAGGCGTTTATACCGTTCCGCGTGTGGTAAAATTGATAAAGCAGTTTTATTCTTCTGGTCAGTACGATTATGGCGATACCTCATTTATATCATTTTTTTTATGTTTTGGCGCTTTTATAGAATAAAAACAATTTTATATAAAAAATAATTATTTTTGCATCGCTTTATTCTGCGAGCTATAACTTTTTTATTTTTTGCTGATGATGCTGTATGATGGCTCGTTTTTTGCGGGACAAGATGACGTTTTCAGCGCTACCATGTTTATTTATATCGGTCTTTTTGATCGCGTGTTATTCCACTTTTTGTTCAGCGGTATGATGATAAAGCATTGATTTTTTGCTTTGTTTTTATTTATTTTTTTTTAAGGGGTTCACAAAAGGGGTTAACTAGTGGGACAGTTTTATAGGGGGGGTCGTTACGGACGCGGCGATACCAAATATGTGTACTTTTATTGTTTTATTTTTTTTATTTACAGGAAGAAATGAATTTATTGGGGAATATTTTTTTTTTTTTTTAATTTATTTTGGAATTTTTTTTTACACGTTTATTTTTATTTTTTTTACTTTTTTACATTGTCCCAGGGTGGGACATCACTGTAAAATGTGAGATCGCTGGTCTCACAGTGTGCACAGCACTTTGTGAGACCAGCGATCTCACAGGCAGCTGCTCTCGGCAGGCACTGAGGAAGCCGCCTCCCTCCAGGACCCCGGCGCCATCTTGGATCCGGGTCTTGGGAGGGAGGAAGCCCTCAGAACAGCGCGATCACATCGCGCTGTTCTGGGGGTCTCAGGGGGGCGCGCTTGGAGTCCCCTCCCTGCGCGATCCTCCCCTGTGCCCCCAGTACACCGCGATCATGTTTGATCGCGGTGTGCAAGGGGTTAATGTGCCGGGAGCGGTCCTTAACCGCTCCTGGCACAGAGTCCCGGGTGTCAGCTGTGATAATCAGCTGACACCCGGCGGCGATTAGCTGCGCTTCCCCTGGGAGCGCAGCTAATCGCTATGACGTACTATCCCGTCCATGGTCAGATTGTCACGGGTTTTATGGACGGGATAGTACGTCTGATGTCAGATAGGGGTTAAAGCAATCTCGCCTATAGCGGTGATTAAATCCACGCTCGCATTGCGCAAAATAGATTTCCGGACGGATGGGGTTGCCTTCACCAGTGTTTTTAAGAGAGCCCAGTTACGCCGGAGTCTCTCGGACATCTTTACAGCACAGCGCACACAGCGTGGAATGTGCGAGCCCGCATAAAATTCACTTTTTAGAAGCAGTTTTCTTCTGCACATAGACAGCTGGCAACGCCGGTGGAAGCAACCCCGTCCGTAAGCGGTGATCCTCAGGTGTATTAGCTCTCAAATCGACCAGCAAATACCCATAAGGCTCCCGTGTAGCATCCTCAAATGCTTCTAGGAAAAAACGTGTTTTTCCGGGGTACATCTGACGAGCTAGTGTTAAAATTTGTAATTTATCTCGAGGGTTGTTAAAAAGAACCATGTACTTTGTGTTTAAATTTATGGTGCGGCTTTTCTTACCCTGACAAAATATGTTTTGTACCAGGTAGAAAATACTGAGATTTCTGTGGAGCACATACTTGGTGAACGCTTTTTCTATCTCGCAATTTTCGCTAGCACTATCCATGAGATCATCAACAATCGCCAAATTCACCTTGCCCGGTGGGAATAATTCATCATCTACGAATGTATTCGGCAGACCCTCCACAAATCTGGTGTTGGGAAAAGAGAGAGAGATTTCATCATATAGTTTCTGCCAGCATGAATAAAACCAACCAAACAATATTATCCGGCTTGTGAGAAAAATTACTTTCAATATTATACAGCAATTGTTTTACAAAATAACTCTTTCCAGAATTAGACGGCCCCGCTAGAATGCACGAGAGCGGGTGTTGTAACCGCGTATCCATCACAATACTGTGCTAATAGCCATACGGCAGGGTGATGAATTCGTCTAGTAGTCGACGCTTTGTGTAGACACACTTCTGGTCTTTTGTAGGACACGAGATTCAATATTCCAATATTTCTTATCTCTCACAATGCCCTGTTGCTGTACGACGATGCGGTTCTGAGTTTCAGGGGCTGAATTACGGGGGTAGTCCAGAACTAGATCTTTCAGACTGCTAAAATTGATAGATTGCGAGTTACCAACATTTAGTGTTATTCCCTTCACTTTTAAGACAGTCTTCCCTGTGTTGAGCTTGTACCCGTAAGTTTTGGGCCCTGCAGAAACAAACTCTGTGATGTATGTGCCCTCGGGTATCTCACTCGTCAATTCCCCCAGGTAATCGCCTAGAGGCGGCTGCCACTCACCTTCCCTGTGCACAAAAATAACTGAATCTGTGTCGTGATAAAGGCACCTCTCCTGCAGCCTGTCAAGCAGAGAATAGAGCTCTAGCCGCGCATACGCGGTGGTAAAGCAGGCTATAAAGATGTTTGTGTTTCTGTTGACTGTGTGGTGCCCCTCCGCATATTTCCAGTTAATGGTTGCGGTTTCATCATCGATAAAATCCAGCGTAGAAATGTCATAATAGGGCAGGAAGAGATACCTAAAAAGCTCATTAGGATCCCTAACAATCTTGGTGCTTGGTAGATTGGCCCGCTGTGCAAACTTCCCCCATAAAGAATTTAAGAAAAGTTTGGAGATCTGTCTTTTAGCGGGGTTGACGGCTATATTTTCAGGTCATAACCGCACACCCTCTTTTTCAAGAAAATTGTCAATGTACTGCTTTTTCTTGGCATCATCAGTGCACCAGCTAGGATAACCCGAGGCCTCCTGCTTATCCCTAAGGTGTAATTTAATGTAGGGGGCAAACAGATCATCGCTGGTGTTTGGAAAATGCCATATTTCATAGATGTGGGCGATCCGGTACCCTTTATCTATCGCCAGCTCGAGCTCTATGGTGCACCAGGTACCTGTCGGAGCGTTCTTCATCACTATGTCTGCATTCCCCGGCCTGTGAATTTACAGCGCATGTATAGCAAAGGGGGAACATCAATTTTTTGTCGAGTTTTACCGGTAGAATGGGAAAAAATAAATCTCTCGGGGATAGACCTTGACTCTAGCTAAGCCAAAGTATTTTTTAATGAAACCAAAGTTGTCATAGATGATGTCGGGGTGACCTACAGGGTATGTTTTAGTTTTGTTTACAAAGGGGTAGAGGCTGGTGAAGTTGTAGTAATGTAAAGTCTCATCAGCTTCCACCTGGTGATAGAGCATAATAGCGTTAGTTCGACCCCCATAAAGCGCATCGCGGGGGTCTAAGGGAGCGGGGAAATCCATTTGATGGAGAAATGCCTGGAGGTTAGAATTGTTTTTTACCATTTCACGCCACTCGTGCTCCCATATCACTCTTATGGTGTACCCGCACCTCTGCAGGTAGCGCTTTTTAGCTAAAAAGGCATGATATAATTGACTGTAGGTGGTGTTTGTAACTTTATTTGTATCATTCTCATTATAGCACGACGGACAGCCGTGGAAAAAACAGCCCTGAAATTCAAAAGCTATGTGCTGTCCGTTAACATAGGCATAGCCATCTAGAAAATATTGATCGAGTTGTTTCTCACCCCCTCTTAAGGCATGCTGAATGTCAATGTTCTCGGTATGCGCTACATACATGAGCCACTGTATAGCGGCGGATGAGTAGCGCTTTTTCGCCTTGTGATAATTATCACCCGGTAAAATGGCGATAGTTTTTTCTGGTAGAAATTTAAATCGATACATTGACATACATACAGAGGCCAGGGTGATGAATTGAAAAGGGTCAATACAGCTGCTCTCCACAACCATTTCTTTTTGAATGTCACAGTATTTTTTAACACTTTTCAGCGTCATTTCCATAATGCGCTCTCTATAGATCTCACAGGCACGTCTCAAAATTTCAACATCCTGTTTGCAGTATGATTTTAGTTCACTCTTGAAGTCAAAAATTGTGTGTTTCTGACCCTTATGCCACGTCAGGAACTCCACCTTCTCATCCGGGGCCATGTACTCCAACCCATAATATTTCACATCGGGTATGGGACCTGCATAGTTTTGGTTTTCTCGGGTGTTAAAAAAGTGTGGAAAATGACCTTTGGCACCTGAAAAGCCCATGGCCTGAGGTAATTTACTGAGCTTCATGGGGATAAAATTTAGCGAGTCTATGAACCTTAAAGACAAATCGGGTACCGTCACACACAAGAGCCGGCCACCTTGGGCTATCAGCTTTACTTGTAGTTTTTCAAAAATCAGCTCCTTAACAATAAAGTAAGAATCGTAGCGCCCGGCATTGTGGGCTATAAATGTATAGCCTGAAAATTTGGTAAAGAACAGTAAAAAGTCATGCGTGCAGCTATCACCTTCAAACTCCCAGGACTGCTCACCACTCAGTGTTGTGGCATAAATGTAATTTGGGATGTGTGTGCCTGTCTCCTGCATACATTCAAAATCGTAAAAGATATAACAATCTGTCTCGTCCCCTGGTACATAGCGTCGCATGTAACAGAGATGGGCGTCAAATTTATTTACACGAGCACGACATACGGTGCAACGTAGACCGGCACATTCATGCACGCCCTCGCTATTCCTGAACACAAAGCGATGGCACTCATCACAAAATATTTTAAGCCTGCAGAATGGCGGATCAACCAGAGCTAATTGTTTGTGACGATCTAAACACCCACTAGAGCGACAATGAACCCGACATACGGGGCACCGCGGGGTTTGTTGTACACCTGCACTCTCCACACAACCCACTCTATGACAAGCTTTACAAAAATATTGACATGAATGGGTGTTCTTGTTAGTATACAATGAATTGCAGAGCTCACAAAAGTAATCACTACCGATAAAACCTTTCATATTCTTGATACCGTAGTAGTGGTTATCATGGAGCAGTATGAATACGGTCTTACCACTAGTTGCATTGTCGGTCTGAAAGTAGCGCCAATCACCCTGACTGTAGTACAGTACTTTAATGGTGACCCCCAAATATTTCTCAAATGCTGGAATGTCGCTAAAACTCACTAATCGCTCATCAGGGATGCCCAGCGCCGCGTGTATGTTTTTAGAGCGATTCAGTAAAACCGCATCACCGACATCCGTGTCCTCAATCAGGGCGCACACACTAGCGGCCAAACACAGATTTGTACTGTAATTGTTAAAATCATACAGCCACCGCATCTTTGTTTAATGATTCGGCTGCTCGCTATAGATTTCAAGCGTCTTTTTACACCGACTCGGCTGTTTTTTACACCGCCTCGGCGGTTTTTAACAGTGGTGATGTCTAGTTTTAGGGTATTACTTGCCAAGCATTCAGCATTACTTTGAAGCGTGCGAGCAACAGCATTTAAAAAAGATTCAGAATTAAATCCTCGCGGCTCTGCGTTGTAGTGAAAATGGGGTCTAAAGCATCGCCACCTTCAAGCCTTAACTGCACAAAGTCGCCCGGTTCAATGTCCCTAATGACTCTATCCAGTAATGACTGAATACTGTCGTGAACAATGTTCACAGCCTCGACAAACGATCGTACACGCTCCAAATTTACAAACCTAAAATGATCGGTATGTATGCGCGCACTGAAATTACGGTTGTCCCTCTGGTGATGATGGAAGTGTTGTAAAAATACTGTATGGTCTGATCCCCTCACATCATCAGCAGAGTCACCAGCCGCATTAGAGGGTTGTGAGCTTTGTGTACCGTTACGGTGGGCATTTTCAGGGACATCGTGGCTATGTGAGACAGGAGCATCTGTGTGTGGTGGCTCCTGGGTTGTCTGTGGTGGTATAGCAGGACAGATGCCTCCACGCCGCCGCCTAGCGCATAGTGCGCGGCGAGCAGTGACCAGTAGTTTTAGAGCTCGTTTTATAACTCTGGACCTATTATAACGGGCTGTTTTAGTTGATTTATGCAGGCCCGAACCGATCATATTTAGTCATAACGGGTTAGCACCATCTGGTATCTCTGTGTCTACTTGCAGCCTGCGAAGCGCGCATAGCTCGACCTTACAAGAATCTGTTGTGATTGCTTCAGACAACAATCTTTCAAAAGTATCGCAGAAAAACAGTATTTTGGGTAGACAGATTTTGTAGCGTAAGTAACGATCTAACTGCTCCTTAAACACTGCGGCTTCGGCGGGGGCCCACCCAATGCCGTCATACATCTGTGCTGTAGCGGTCGCAGATACAGAATCCGCACTGATAACAGGTACAGAGGCTGCAGAACCCGCAATGGTAGCAAGTACAGATACTGCAGAATCCGCACTGCTAACAGGTACAGAGGCCGTAGAACCCGCAATGCTAACAGGTACAGATACTGCAGAATCCGCACTGCTAACAGGTACAGAGACCACAGAATCCGCACTGCTAACAGGTACAGAGGCCGTAGAACCCGCAATGCTAACAGGTACAGAGACCACAGAATCCGCACTGCTAACAGGTACAGAGACCACAGAATCCGCACTGCTAACAGGTACAGAGACCGCAGAATCCGCACTGCTAACAGGTACAGAGACCGCAGAATCCGCACTGCTAACAGGTACAGAGACCGCAGAATCCGCACTGCTAACAGGTACAGAGAACCGCAGAATCCACACTGCTAACAGGTACAGAGACCACAGAATCCACACTGCTAACCGGTGCAGACACAGCTGTATGAAGCCTCGGCTTTTTACACTTTTTACACACTTTATGCTTAGTCGTTAACAGTCTCTTTAACCCCATCACAACATTAACTGGATTAGATACATCAGCGTGAGATGTGGTGGGTAAATTAATGGTATCTGACAGTTCGACACCTGTGGAATTAGTGGACGCCGTTACAGATGGCGGTAACTGGTGTATAGTATGACTGGTCCGTATAATGATCGGTTCTACGGTGCGCTTCTTACCATCAGCGAGCTGATCAATCTCACGGTCAAGTGCCTCACGAGTCTGTCGGGTTGTGGGATTCATGGCGGCAAACGTGACGGGTGATGTTTCTGAAGCATACTTAGTTTTCTGCGTGTGTTTACGTGGCCGCTCCCGCACTTCAGAGTATAGTTCAGCGTCATTCACAAGACTGCTGGATGGTTGCGCGCCGCTTGAATGGGGCACCACGCCGTGCATCACATAGAGCTGCTGTTGCGGCTGTGGTCTATCCGGGCCCAAAGGTGTCTGTATTGGCGTCAAGAATGGCGCTGCGTGGTTCTCGTTGACACGTAGTGGCTGCAGAGGGCTCGTGGTTGTTTTTCTCTCGACTTTAGATTTATCTGTGGATGAGATTGTACATGTGTCAATCTGACTTTACAACTAGCTTTAAGGAAAGATTCTACATGTAACGGATACGTGCGGAACATCGTGATCCTAGGTGTGACAAGAGTGACATACGTTGTATTAAGACTAGTCTGATATATCAAAATATACACTTACCGGTTAACGATGATGCCTGAACGGTTGTAGCAGCGGTTTCTGGGGCGCGTGAGGTGTTCTCCACTAGCAGGTGTATATTCTCTTTTGTAAATATCTTCCCCCTATGCATCACTTTACGGCCTATAAATAATAATAATCATTAGTAGCGGCATTAACAATTTTCTTCATCCGTTTGGGCAAAACAGCTTTTCATGTGGCACGTACCTTTACCTTTCTTGACCACCGCCAGGCTCCGCTTTTTAGGAGCTTTAGAAAATGCGGCGTCTTCTTGGGCTCTGTTAGTGCCAGGGTTCATAGGCATTTCGAGTGAATCCAGCTCCGCTATCATCGCTACATCTGTAAGGAGTTAATATTCACTTACACGCTTAAATTCACATAGTTAAGAGTTATATATATTTGTGTATATATATATGTATATATATATATATATACAGCCAACACAGAAACACAGCGTACCCTCGATGACCGGCGCTGAAAGACCGTCCCAGGGCCCGGCAGCGCCAGAGCTGCTACAAGCGGCATCGGTTAAAATACAGGCCTCGGGATCCGAATACTTCAAGGTGGCAAAAACCTCATCGGGCACGTCGTAGCTCATTATACTCGGTTCTTAAAGAATAAAGCAGAAATAATATGCAAAACAACTCTATATATATATATATATATATATATAAATATATATATATATATATATACACACACAACCGCGCAGCCACACAACGTACCCGCGCTGGGCAGCGCCGCCTGACTGCTCACGTTCCACCCATCACTAGCGTTACTACACGTGGCCTCGGGTAAAATGGTGTGCCCAGGATCAGAATAGTTCATGGTGGCTGAAATCTCACCAGGTACGTAGTCGTTCATTATACACGATTCTTAAACGAGATAGAATAAAGCGGTATAAAAAATAATGTGCAAAACAACTCTTAACTAGAATAGCCCGCTGTGTCTATATAAGGCGTAAAGCATACCCTGTTGCAAAGCCAGTAAGACTTCTGAAAGACTGTTAGAAAAAATTTGCTCAGCCATCTAAAAATAAAATTAACTGTATGAATTTTAGCGTCAATCTATAGTAATTATTAATATTAATAGTAAGCGAGCTAAATTTACCACTACAGCGTAAATATCCAGCTATTAATCAACACAGGCGTGATATATTATTAAAACAAATAAAGTTCAAGTATGAAAACACGGTAAGATATTCATGCAGATACTACACAAACTTAAATATAATTGAAACGAAATCCATAAAAATACTCACTTTAGTCCTGTTCAGATCTGGCGTGTGTCCTGTGATGTGTGAACCCTTACAGGTGAGCGTTGTATTGCTTGTGAGCTGCCTGTATTTATTAGGGCTAGCAGAGAGAGCACGCCCTCTGTCATTGCCCCCAACGGTGAGAAAAAAAAAACAAGAAAAAAAAAAAAACATTCATGTTTTACAGAGGGATCATGGCAGCTAACCACGTTGAAACAATATTAGAGAAGCAATATTTCACGCCCGAAGCCCCTGCATCATTCAGTGGCATTACAAATCTATACAGATCGGTCAGAACGCGAGGTATAAAACAACACGAGGTGATCGATTGGCTGAATAAACAAGATGCTTACACCCTTCATAAGCCTGTAAGGACAAGATTCACCAACAATAAGGTTTTTGTCGCGGACGTTGATTCGCAGTGGCAGGCTGATTTGGTTAGCTTAATTGAATATTCTAGGGAAAATGACGCCGTGAAATATCTACTGACCATGATAGACGTACTATCCAAACACGCCTGGGTTGCCGCCTTGCCCAACAAAACCGGTGCGGCTGTAGCTCGTTCGTTCGAGTTAATATTTGAAAGCGACCGACGTACGCCGCAGAAACTACAGACGGATCGTGGCAAAGAATTTATGAATTCACACATGAAGCGTGTTTGTAAAATGCATAAAATTCACCATTTTTTCACCAACAATACCGTAAAGGCCTCTATAGTTGAGCGATTTAATCGTACATTAAAAACGCGTATGTGGCGCTATCTGATGAAACATAATACCTTTAGGTATATTGACATTTTACCAGGTTTGGTGCATAGTTACAACCACACCTATCACACCACGATACAGACGCGGCCGTGCGATGTGACGAAGCAGAACTCGTTACAAATATGGAAAAATATTTATAGCGCTAGCATGACTAAAAAGCGTATTAAACCATCTTTAAAAATCGGAGATCATGTCAGGATATCCCGTTTTAAGAACCCTTTTACGAAGGGTTATGAGCAGACATTCAGCGAGGAGATATTTTTAATTAGCGCTATTTCCAATAAGTTTCATAAACCTCTCTATAAAATTAACGACTTAGCGGGCGGCACTATCGAGGGATCATTTTATAAGGAGGAGCTGCAAAAAAATACATTTCGATGAAAACCGCGTCTACCGCGTTGAGACGATTTTGAGAAAAAAACGTGTCAGGGGGGCGATTCATTGCTATATTAAATGGAAAGGTTATCCTGATAAATTTAATTAGTTGGTACCCGCGTTCCCTCCAACGCTTCTGGCGATATATATCCGGAAAACACAATCGCCGAGTATACCACAAAATTATCTAAGCCCGTTCATCTTTCAGGACAGTACGAAGTTGCTCTAACTGAGATTCAATACCCCCATACATGGTACACGTTTGAGCGGGGTGAAGGGAATTTCTATATAGGCAATCGGGGTGATGTGCTGAAGGAATATTATGTAAAGCCAAGTTTTTATTCCACATTCGCCGACCTCATACAGGCTATTAATGAGAGAATTGATATTTTGAAGATTGCTAGCGACGGATTCAAGCTGCGCTATGACGAAGTGAGGAGGAGTGTTACCCTATCGGATTCCCCCACGATACAGTTTGCCCCGTGTCAGATATTGGGGCATATTTTAGGGCTCCAGCCATACATCGAAGCGTATGATAATAACCAGACTGAGCGGAAGAAGATTTATGCCGATATAAAAGCTGGTTTTTATACATTATTTATTTACAGCGACATCATCCAGCACCAGCTTGTGGGCGGCAGCTACGTTCAACTTCTGAGAACGGCGCAAATAAGCGGCAAGAGCGGTGAAATTACCACGCTTCAATACACACGACCCGATTACGTGCCCTTATGCAAGCATCATTTTGATTCTGTAACAATCTCCATCTTATCGGACCAGGGCACCCCCGTTAAATTCAAGTACGGTAAGTGTATTGTGAGACTACATTTCCGGAAGAGGCGCGATTAGCACGCTAGAAAATGGTGGCTCAGAGGCCGTACGGAGACCCCGCTGTTTATGCCCGCTACTATATTGCACAGTCGGGGCACGGATTAGAGGGTTCAGCGGGAGCGAGTACATGTACGGATCGGGTCTGGCGGGGATATTTAAAGGCTTATTTCGGCGCGCGGTACCGCTTTTCAGAAGAGGCTTAGAATTGGTAAAACCACACGTGAAGACGGCTGTCAAAAACATTGCTAAAGACGCCGTCACAACAGTCTCGTCAGCGCTTATGAATCGGATAAATACACAGCCCGAGCAAGCTGGCGCGGGTCTAGTTTATGTCGTCACTGCTGCACTCCTGGTAAAACATATCCAATCTTTAATTCCCTATGGGAAAAACTCATATACTGGATAATACCATAGAATAAACTCCTTTTAGTCTGTACATAGGCTGCTAAGATATATCTTCACAACGAGTAAAGCAGACACTCAGATAAAATCCCTTTACATACATTTACTGCTGAACTTAAAAGTTCCCCCACAAAAAAGAGCCTTATAAAATCAAGATTCGCCTTGATACAACTTTTCCCCACTCCACAGACTGATTAAATACACAAGGAGATGGATAAAATATAAATAGAGACGAATAAATCAAGATTCGCCTTGATACAACTATTCCTCACTCCACAGACTGATCAAATCCGCAAGGAGATGGATAAAATATAAATAGAGACGAATAAATTCATGAATCACTTTGATTGAAATTCCCAGATTCAGCAGTCCTGATTTCCCAGACAGATCAAATCCCAGGGAGACGGATTAAATGATAGGGGCGTGACGACCTGTCAGATTGAGTTTGACGAAAGGTACCCCTCCTATACTACTAACATATACCTACAAACATAAGAAAGCAAATGCCAAATATTTTTATTTTAAATAGATAAATCTTTATGGAACAAAATATTACATAAAATGTAAAATTTCAATGGGAAACACAAGTTACAAAACGGATCTGCAAACACAGGGGTAGCTATACCTAAAGTATCTGGTATGTTAGGTATCACCTTTTAGAAGTAATTAAAATTCATTGTATATAAAGGATGAAAAGGTGGCAAAAAGTGAGCAACAAAGTACTTCTCTTATGTGGATTTAACTCATATTCATTACATCAAGAAAAGGGTTAGGCTCTCTCAGGACATACGTATATTTGCATGATTAGTGCTTGTGAGAGTCAACGTACAAAAACCAAGTACAAGAAAAAAAGAGATTTTCTGATAGTAGTGAGTCCAAGTATAATTAGACCAATTTAATTATTTAGTCCGGATTACATTTTTAGGGCCCAATAGCAGTCATTGGAAGTCCAAAGATTGCTATATGTTGAACAGCAGTTAGTATATATCCAAATAGACACAAATTGAGTGCAATAATGCCGAGGTCTAATTTAGAGAGGACACTAGTGTGAAATTCAACACCGGGAAATAAAAATTGGTATTCAACAATACATATTTGATATCACGGTTAGTGCTCATAAAATTGACATATAGAGCAACCTACTCCTCACTGAAAGTGATGCACACAGACCTTATACATCCAGATTCCAAATGAAGATAATGGCAGTAAATAGTATCTGGGTGGAGTCCCATAGTATCATGAGTATACATAGTGCTAAGGTGCATGGTGCCACTATAAGTGCTAGCCGGTTAGGTAGATGGTAAGGGAGAGAGGAAAGCTCTTAGAAACAAAAGGTATACTGTTGTGAATATGCTGGAGGCGGCTTCTGAGCTGGGACTCCCTCCGGTGGTTGCTGAGGGTAATGAACTGATTACCGAATGGCCTTCAGCTGGCGCTGAATGGTATGATATCAGTGGCCTGAGTTCCCAGCAACCTTGCCGGTTATCAATTGTTCCTGCTGGTCTTGCTTGAAGCACTGCTAGTTTCCTGCTCTCCTTCAGACAAGTGTTTGCTGTTTTTTTTTTCCTCTGTTTGATTTTCTCTGCTGGTTTTCTGCTTGTAGAGGACTGCAGCCTGTCCCCTTTTGGGGGTCTGGCGCTGCAATTGTGCTCCGTTTGTGTCTGCACTTTTGCTTTGCTCCTTTGTTATTTGCTGAATAGCGTTTTGTTACACCAGAGATCTGATTTAGGTGGATGAGATCGTGTGATCTCAGTTTTTTTGGCAATCAGAAGTGTTGGTATTTTTGTTAGGATTTTTTTTGGATTGTAGTCAGAATTCTTTCCTGTACTTTTCTGTCTAGACAGATTGGGCCCCAGCGTTTGCTCATTCTATTTTCTGTCTGTGTCCGTGCTTTCTTCTTGTCTAACCGCCATTACATGTTTGGGGGCTTCCTATTTTCTTTGGGGATCTGCTCCGGGGCAGATAGCTTTGATCTTTCTGCCTTTAGGTGTAGTTATCTCTCAGGCTGTGACGAGGCGTCTAGGATCTCCGTAGGAACGCTCCACGGCTACTTCTAATTGTGTGGTTAGTTCAGGTTACTGCAATACAATAGGTTCCAGCCTCTCTGGTGTATTACCACTTTTGCTATTTTTTGCTATTTCTCCTCAGTTACCAAAACATAACAGTATACATGAGCTGGTTGCAGAGTAGCGCCTTGACGCGTTTCACGTTAGTTATTTCCTTTGGGGGTCAGTGGTCGTGACCATGCACCCTAGCACTATGTATATTCTTGATATGTATACTCACGCCCCTGGAAGAAGCTGGATGCGAAACGTGCGTCGGGGTGAGGAGGGACGCTGTGGTCTTCATTTGGCAGCCGCTGTCTTCAGGACATCATTTCTGGTAACATGCAGCATTTACCCTTTATGTGATTATGTAGATGGTTAGCCTGTATCCATTTGGATAATATATGTATGACACTTGTGTATAGGCAGCTATCTGCTGTACCATATAAATTTTGGCTGTATGTACTTAAATATATGTTTAGTTACTTGTCTTCTGCAGTTTAACTCTAGCTTTTTGATTCATGTATTTGATATATGTCTGCCTTTGACATGAGCCTTAGTTGTGCATCATGTAGATTGTGATGTTGTTACTATATCTGTGATTGGTTTGCTGTTATCCTTGTTTCAGTTTCTGCCTAGTAACGATGATGTAATGGGGAGGAGGAGACAAGGCAGGAGCAGGAAGTCCTGGGGAACGAGAGCAAGGGAGAGGAAGCAAAAATAAAGTATGGCTGTTTAAACCTACCATCCAGCATCTCTGTGTGGCCTTCTGGAGTTCCCTCCATCTGCACAACACTACAACTGGCGACGAGGAAGCGTTCATCATCAGCTAAAGGTATTTCAGCTCTACATCAATGGCCTGTTTACCTGCCTTCCCTGCTTTTGATGTGCATCAGTCCCCAGCTAACCTAGCAGCATGTTGGGAGAAATGGCTGAAGTGTTTTGATATATTCCTACAAGCCATGAACATATCAGATGATACCAGGAAGAAAGCCATGCTATTATATTATGCAGGGGAACAAGTCTATGATATCTTCACTACTCTGCCTAATACAGGAGAAGACAAAGACTATGAGCTCAGTAAGGCAGCATTAAGCAAGTATTTCTCCCCACACAGAAATGCAGCATTTGAAATCTTCAAGTTTAGACAATTAAAGCAGTCAGCAACAGAAAGCATTGATGAATATCATGTCCGACTACGGCACCTTGCAGCTTACTGTGAATTTGCAGATGTCGACGAAGAGATCCAAATGCAGATTTTACAAGGCTGCATCTCCTCTAAGTTACGGAGACAAGCACTCAGAGATCCCACCATGACTTTAGCAAAACTGCTTGAAACAGCACGTGTAAATGATACCGCCGAAAAACAAGCTAAACTCATACAGAACATTGAGTGCGAGGCGGAAACACCATCTTGTATAGCAAAGCTGACACAGAGACCGCCTGTGCCTCGTATGCAGGGGCAACTTGCTACAACTGCGGAGGGTCGTATCCTCACCAGAATGTCTGCCCAGCAAAAGGGGGACCTGCCATAATTGTGGAAAACAAAACCATTTTGCAAAAGTGTGTAGATCCAAACCACAATCCCCTCATACCACAGTACAACCCAGGTCACAGAAAATCCAAACGCTGCAGCTTACTGACGAGCCTCACAGTACTTATCTATTCTCAGTGACTGCAGAGGGATCTCAAACACTGCACGCACTTACCAGTCCAAGGCGACTTATCCTGATAAATGGTAGTCCGGTGGAAGCCCTAGTAGACACGGGGCATCAGTAAACGTCATCAGCCATGCAGTCTATAGCCGACTCCCGAACAGACCTGCTCTACAAAGCACTAGCCTAAAGATTTTTCCTTATGGTTCAGCATCTGCACTACCCCTGTGTGGCAAATTTCAGTCAGAACTTGCAGCTGACGGGAAGTCCATCACCGACACTGTATATGTAGCAGAGTGCTCCGCAGACACGCTTCTCAGCTGCAGGAGTGCTATATCTCTGGGTCTGGTCAACCTGGTCAATAGCGTCACAGGTCCTTCGGCCCAACACATCATGCAGAGATACCCCAATCTCTTTAAACGCCTCGGTAAGCTAAAAGACGTTCAGATAAAATTGCATATTGACCAGTCAATACAGCCGTCTGTTCAACCTCACAGGCGCATCCCATTTCATGTCCGCAAACTTGTGGAGCAAGAACTGCAAGATCTGGAAGCGTCTGATGTTGTTGAACGAGTTGAAGGCCCGACTCCTTGGGTATCGCCCATTGTTGTTGCACCAAAACCAAAGCAGCCTGGTAAAATCCGGCTATGTGTGGATATGCGGCATGCCAATCTGGCTATTCAAAGAGAAAGGCACATCACGCCCACTATTGATGACATTCTCACAGACCTGAATGGTGCAAAAGTATTTTCTAAAATTGATTTAAAATCAGGTTATCATCAACTTGAGTTGCATCCAGATTCCAGGTACATTACAACTTTTAGTACCCACGTGGGCTTACGACGATTCAAGAGGTTGAACTTTGGTATCTCATCTGCGGCAGAAATATTTCAGAACGTTATCAGTCAGGTTCTATCTGGAATAGCAGGAGTTCTAAACGTCAGTGATGACATTCTTATATATGGTACAACCCAAGAGGAGCATGACAGTCACTTAGAGCAAGTGTTTCAGAGACTGCAAGCCTGAAATCTAACTGTCAATCCGTCAAAATGTGAGTTTAACCAAAAGTCATTAAGCTTCTTTGGATATATCTTTTCGGAGCAAGGAGTTTCAGCAGATCCTCAGAAAGTTTCTGCCATAAAGTCAGCTAGCCAACCTCAAAATGTGTCAGAGGTTCGCAGTTTTTCTAGGACTAGTCACGTACTGTGGGCGATTTATGCCTGATCTGGCCACGGTCTCCGAACCCCTGCGACTACTCACGAAAAAAGACACTCCTTGGACATGGACTTCTGAACACTAAGCAGCATTCGACTCCATAAAGTCCGGTCTGACTGGCGACACCGTCATGGCCTATTTTGACCCTCTAAAGTCCACAGAGCTGATCGTGGACGCTAGTCCGGTGGGCCTGGGTGCAATTCTCACACAAGTGTCCAAAGCAGGCAACGTTTCTACCATTTCCTATGCAAGCAAAGCCTTAACAGAGACAGAACAACGTTATTCACAAACTGAAAGGGAAGCTCTTGCGGTTGTGTGGGGATGCCTTCATTTTCATCTGTACCTTATGGGACATAAATTCACAGTGATAAGTGACCACAAACCGCTCATTCCGCTTTTCAACAAACATTCTTCAAAGCCTCCCCCACGACTTGAACGCTGGTTGCTCCGCCTACAGAACTACCAGTTTCGGTTGAGATACGAGGCAGGAGCTGGTAATCCGGCAGACTACTTTTCGAGACACCCAACACCACAAACTACCAAGGACGATATCCCAGCAACTATCCTTGCAGAGGAACATATCAATTTTATTGTTGCACATTATGTGCCAAAAGCTATGACTATGTAGGAAATACAACAAACGGTGGATCACCAACTTCAGTTAGTTATAGAGACTGTTCGATCTAAAAATTGGAGCAATTTTCTTGCTGAAGCCCGCCTCCAAACACCGGATCAAACAACCTACTTGACAGCCTTCTTTAATGCACGACATGATCTCTCCGTGTCTGATTCAAATCTACTGTTGCGTAACAATCGGCTGGTGATACCCCAGAAACTTCAAAGCAGAGTACTGGATCTGGCCCACGAGGCTCATCAAGGGGTGGTGAAAACAAAGCAATTACTGAGAGAGAAAGTCTGGTTTCCAGGACTAGACAAAAAAGTAGAGACACTCATTGAAACTTGCATACCTTGCCAAGCAACTACAATTGACCATAGACGCGCACCCTTACAAATGACACCCCTGCCAGAGGGCCCGTGGTCTGCTGTTAGTGTTGACTTCTGTGTTTTACCGGATCACTCCTATCTGCTGGTTGTCATGGATGACTATTCGAGGTTCCCAGTCATTGAACATGTTTCGACAACCTCTGCCAGGGCTGTTATACCAAAATTAGACAAGATCTTCTCGGCATACGGCATACCGGAAACAGTGAAGTCTGACAATGGACCACCTTTTAATAGCACAGACTTTCGATCATTCGCAACCTATCTTGGTTTCACTCACAGGAAAATAACTCCTTACTGGCCTCAGGCCAATGGTGAAGTGGAACGGTTCATGCAATCAATCAACAAAACTTTGAGGATCGCTACCATGGAGCACAAGGATTTACAGCAAGAGTTACACAGATTTCTTCGACAGTACAGAGCTACACCCCATTCTACTACTGGGATACCACCTGCCACTGCGCTGTTCAACAGGCCTATGCGTGTCAAACTCCCGAGCGTTCCGCTGAGCCCTGTTCAAACCCCAATTGCTACTAAGGATGCCATATCCAAACAGAAGATGAAGAGGTATGCAGATAAGAGCAGTCATCGTTGCAAGCCACCGGAAGTATTGGTGGGAGATTGGGTCCTGGTAAAAAGGCTAAGACCTAGTGACAAGTTTGCATCACAATACTATCCTGAACCCTTTCAGGTCACACAAGTCAAAGGCACCATGATTACTGCTCAAGATCACGGTCGCCAGGTCACAAGGAACGTGTCCCATTTTAAAAAACTTTGCGACTATGTCCCAGAAACAGACGAGGCAGATAGCGATGACGTCCTGCCGGATCCCCAGAGCTCAGCAGTTCCAAGGGAGGATACCTCAGGGGACTCAGAAAGTTCATCTGGGACTGAGATGTCTCACCGCTATCCAGCGAGGGCAAATCGTAGACCGCCAGCCCACCTCTTGGACTATGTTCTGCAGTAAAAAAAAAAAGAGAAAAAAAAAAAAAAAAACCTTCGTACTAATGTGAACTTTTGGACTGTTATCCAGTTCTAATGTTGTTTTGTTTGGTGAGAAGAGGAGAGATGTGATGTTGTTACTATATCTGTGATTGGTTTGCTGTTATCCTTGTTTCAGTTTCTGCCTAGTAACGATGATGTAATGGGGAGGAGGAGACAAGGCAGGAGCAGGGAGTCCTGGGTAATGGAAGCAAGGGAGAGGAAGCGAAATAAAGTATGGCTGTTTAAACCTACCATCCAGCATCTCTGTGTGGCCTTCTGGAGTTCCCTCCATCTGCACAACACTAAATAGATCACCACTTTGTGTCCTTCCTGGTTAGGGCGCTCTTGTATCTTATTTTTAAGTTAGTGTTTTATATTTGGAATATCTAATAAAGCAATGCAATTTTTATTTAATCGTCCTCTGGATCTCTTCATTCGACAATTTGTTATGCAAGTCCGAATAGTGTATTTATGTGATTTGAAGTGCCAGTCTTTAGTACTTTTTGAACATTTATGGATTTATTTGTGTATAATTGCAGTATCGCCTATATAATGTATACAGAATGCTGTATATACAATATATAGGAAGTACTGTGCAGTATCACCTATATAATATACAGTTAGATCTATAAATATTTGGACAGAGACAACATTTATCTAATTTTGGTTCTAGACATTACCACAATGAATTTGAAACAAAACAAATCAGATGCAGTTGAAGTTCAGACTTTCAGCTTTCATTTGAGGGTATCCACATTAAAATTGGATGAAGGGTTTAGGAGTTTCAGCTCCTTAACATGTGCCACCCTGTTTTTAAAGGGACCAAAAGTAATTGGACAGATTAAATAATTGTAAATAAAATGTTCATTTCTAGTACTTGGTTGAAAACCCTTCGTTAGCAATGACTGCCTGAAGTCTTGAACTCATGGACATCACCAGACACTGTGTTTCCTTCTTTTTGATGCTCTGCCAGGCCTTCACCGCGGTGGTTTTCAGTTGTTGTTTGTTGTGGGCCTTTCTGTCTGAAGTTTAGTCTTTAACAAGTGAAATGCATGTTCAATTGGGTTGAGATCAGGTGACTGACTTGGCCATTCAAGAATATTCCACTTCTTTGCTTTAATAAACTCCTGGGTTGCTTTGGCTTTATGTTTTGGGTCATTGTCCATCTGTAGTATGAAACGACGACCAATCAGTTTGGATGCATTTTGCTGGATCTGAGCACACAGTATGGCTCTGAATACCTCAGAATTCATTCGGCTGTTTCTGTCCTGTGTCACATCATCAATAAACACTAGTGACCCAGTGCCACTGGCAGCCATGCATGCCCAAGCCATCACACTGCTTCCGCCATGTTTTACAGATGATGTGGTATGCTTTGGATCATGAGCTGTACCACGCCTTCGCCATACTTTTCTCTTTCCATCATTCTAGTAGAGGTTGATCTTGGTTTCATCTGTCCAAAGAATGTTCTTCCAGAACTGTGCTGGCTTTTTTAGATGTTTTTTAGCAAAGTCCAGCCTAGCCTTTTTATTCTTGATTCTTATGAGTGGCTAGCACCGTGCAGTGAACCCTCTGTATTTAATTTCATGCAGTCTTCTCTTTATGGTAGATTTGGATATTGATACGCCTACCTCCTGGAGAGTGTTGTTCACTTGGTTGGCTGTTGTGAAGGGGTTTCTCTTCACCATGGAGAGTATTCTGCGATCATCCACCACTGTTGTCTTCCGTGGGCGCCCAGGTCTTTTTGCATTGATGAGTTCACCAGTGCTTTCTTTCTTTCTCAGAATGTACCAAACTGTAGATTTTGCCACTCCTAAAGTTGTAGCAATTTCTCGGATGGGTTTTTTCTGTTTTTTGCAGCTTAAGGATAGCTTGTTTCACCTGCATGGAGAGCTCCTTTGACCGCATGTTTCCTTCACAGCTAAACCTTCCAAATGCAAACACCACACCTCAAATCAACACCAGCCCTTTTATCTGCTTAATTGAGAATGATATAATGAAGGGATTGCCCACACCTGTCCATGAAATAGCCTTGGAGTCAATTGTCCAATTACTTTTGGTCCCTTTAAAAACAGGGTGGCACATGTTAAGGAGCTGAAACTCCTAAACCCTTCATCCAATTTTAATGTGGATACCCTCAAATGAAAGCTGAAAGTCTGAACTTCAACTGCATCTGATTTGTTTTGTTTCAAATTCATTGTGGTAATGTCTAGAACCAAAATTAGATAAATGTTGTCTCTGTCCAAATATTTATGGACCTAACTGTATATAGAGACAGGGCTGCCACTAGGAATTTCGGGCCCCCATACTGGCACCACCCCAGCCCTGCCTCCACCCCTCGAACTGTCCACAGTCCCACCCGCTCTCTCTTGGAAAAACTCCACTTCTCACCAATCACACATTAACAGTTCCCATCACCAGATCACACATATAGCCAGCAGCTCTTGTTTTGGCCAAAAGATTTTTTTAAGCCGCCACGATAACATGGTATACTCTTTTGGCCGGGCCCTACTGTACTGTAACCTACAGTATTAAATATTTATTAATATCCAGTACAATTTGGGCATATTTTTATTTAATTTTCAATTTTTAAAATGACCAATAATATCACATACAAGGAACAAATGCCGCCACACCATGTCCAGACCACATACTACCACCACAGTGACGGAATAATATCAAATACAAGGAACAAATACCACCACACTATGTCCAGACCACATATTACCACCACATAGTGACCTATAATACCACATACAAGGAACAAGTATCACAACACCATGACCAAACCACATATTACCACCACATAGTGACCTATAATACCACATACAAGGAACAAATACCTCCACACCATGACCAGACCACATATTACCACCACAGAGACCAAATAACACCACATACAAGGAACAAATACCATCACATCATGACCAGACCACATATTACCACCACAAAGTGACCAAATAATACCACATACAAGGGACAAATACCGCAACACCATGTCCAGACCACATATTACCACCACATAGTGACTGAATACTACAATACTGATCGGTAATAAAAAAAATACAATACTATCACCATAAGTGCCATTATACACAGGAGATCTGTACTTAGTGTGCAGTGTCATACAGTGATCACTGGTGACATTGTACACAGGACCGCTGTATATAGTATGTACAGGTAACGCTGACTCACCAGTGATGTCTCTAGGTGAAGTCCTTCATCTTTGCTTTTCATCTTTCATCCAGCACAGACCGCCATCACTTCTTCCAGCCAGTGCTTGTCTCTGCAGGAAATTACAGTTATCTAGAGCTCCGCTTGCAGAACACATTACTTATTTTTTTCCCAACTTCTAAACTACACCAGATGAAGAAAAAAGGTGACATAGTGTTGCTCTGCACAGTAACAGGACCGCCCCCCCATTTAAAACAGTATTCTCAAAAAAATAAAAATAAATACATCACTGCAGTAATAATATCCCTTAATTAGCCCCTATGGTAATAATATCCCCCATCCTGGCGCCCATGTGTCTCATTCCTGGCTTCAGCCATATGTTCTCCCATCCTGCCCTCATTAGTATCCATTCTGCCCCATATGATCTCCCCATCCTGCTCCATGTCTCCAATCTTGCCCCATCTGTCTCCAATCCTGCCCCATCTGTCTCCAACCCCGCCCCATGTGTCTCCAACCCCACCCCCATTTCTTTATCCTGCCCCCATGTCTCCAATCCTGCCCCCGTGTCTCCAATCGTTCCCCCCGTGTCTCCAATCGTGCCCCAGTGCCTCCAATCCTGCCCCAGTGCCTCCAATCCTGCCCCCAGTGCCTCCAATCCTGCCCTGTGCCACCAATCCTGCCCACCGTGCCGTCAATCCTGCCCCCAGTGCCTCCAATCCTGTCCCCCGTGTCTCCAATCCTGCCCCCGTGTCTCCAATCCTGCCCCCAGTGCCTCCAATCCTGCCCCCAGTGCCTCCAATTATGCCCCCAGTGCCTCCAGTCCTGTCCCCAGTGCCTCCAATCCTGCCCAAAGTGCCTCCAATCCTGCCCACAGTGCCTCCAATCCTGCCCCCAGTGCCTCCATGTCTTTCATTATACCCCCTGTGTCTGTATCCTGCCCCATCTCCATCCTGATTTCTGCCCCTTCTCCATCCTGCTCCCAGTGTCTCCATCCTGATTCCTGCCCCTTCTCCATCCTGCCCCCAGTGTCTCCATCCTGCCCCGTCTCCATCATGATTCCTGCCCCTTCTCCATCCTGCCCCAGTGTCTCCATTCTGATTCCTGCCCCTTCTCCATCATGCCCCCAGTGTTTCCAGCCTGATTCCTGCCCCTTCTCCATCCTGCCTCCAGTGTCTCCATCCTGATTCCTGACCCTTCTCCTTCCTGCCCCCAGTGTCTCCATCCTGATTCCTGCCCCTTCTCCATCCTGCCCCCCAGGGTCTCCATCCTGATTCCTGCCCCTTCTCCATCCTGCCCCCAGTGTCTTCATCATGATTCCTGCCCCTTCTCCATCCTGCCCCAGTGTCTCCATCCTGCCCCAGTGTCTCCATCCTGATTCCTGTCCCTTCTCCATCCTGCCCCCAGTGTCTCCATCCTGATTCCTGCCCCTTCTCCATCCTGGCCCCAGTGTCTCCATCCTGATTCCTGCCCCTTCTCCATCCTGCCCCGTGTCTCCATCATGATTCTTGCCCCTTCTCCATCCTGCCCCCAGTGTCTCAATCCTGCCCCAGTGTCTCCATCCTGATTCCTGCCCCTTCTCCATCCTGCCCCCAGTGTCTCCATCCTGATTCCTGCCCCTTCTCCATCCTGCCCCCAGTGTCTCCATCCTGCCCCGTCTCCATCATGATTCCTGCCCCTTCTCCATCCTGCCCCCGTGTCTCCATTCTGATTCCTGCCCCTTCTCCATCATGCCCCCAGTGTTTCCAGCCTGATTCCTGCCCCTTCTCCATCCTGCCCCCAGTGTCTCCATCCTGATTCCTGACCCTTCTCCTTCCTGCCCCCAGTGTCTCCATCCTGATTCCTGCCCCTTCTCCATCCTGCCCCCCAGGGTCTCCATCCTGATTCCTGCCCCTTCTCCATCCTGCCCCCAGTTCTTCATCATGATTCCTGCCCCTTCTCATCCGCCCAGTGTCTCCATCCTGCCCAGTGTCTCCATCCTGATTCCTGTCCCTTCTCCATCCCCCCATGTCTCCCCCTGATTCCGCCCCTCTCCATCCTGCCCCAGTGTCTCCATCCTGATTCCTGCCCCTTCTCCATCCTGGCCCCCTGTCTCCAATCATGATTCTTGCCCCTCTCCAACGCCCCCAGTGTCTCAATCCTGCCCAGTTTTCCATCCGATTTTCCCGCCCCTTCTCCATCCTGTCCCGTGTCCTCCATCCTGATCCTGCCCTTCTCCATCCTGCCCCCATGTCTCCATCTGATTCCGCCCTTCTCCTCCTGCTCCCTGTGTTTCCATCCTGAATTCCGCCCCTCTCTATCCTGCCCCCTTTTCTCCCTCCTGATCCGCCCCTTCTCCATCCTGCCCCCAGGTCTCCACCTGATTCCTGCCCCTTCTCCATCCCGCCCCCCATGTCTCCCTCCCGATTCCCCCCTTCTCCATTCTGCCCCCCCGTGTCTCCATCCCGAATTCCCGCCCCCTTTTCCATACGCCCCCATGCTCCCTCCTGATTCCGCCCCTTTTCCTCCGCCCCCCATGTCTCCCCATCCCGA
>JARQOD010005926.1:0-45558 GCA_033576555.1 Oophaga sylvatica
GTGCACCGTGCAGACTAGTGCAGCGGTGCCCCTGGGCCTGGAGCAGCGACTCAGCAAGACCCCTCTCCCTCCCTTCCTCCCTCCCTCGTCTGCTGGCCTGGCCAGGGACTCCTCTCCCTTTCAGACACAGCCAGCCAGGCACAAATAGTTAAAAAAAAACATGATCTCCCGAGTCCCGACTCCCCCTCAGCCCCCCCTCAAGCAGCTCTGCTACATCTTAGGGAAGCTGCAGCCTCCCAACCCCACTGCAGCTGCACTCTTAAAGGGGAACTCTAAGATTATGTGACTATTAGGCCCTGTGCACACTTTGCGTTTTTAGATGCTAATCCGCTGCGTTTTTCAATGTGCGGAAACGCATGCAACCCGCAGCACAGTGCACATGCAATGTACTCCAATGGGAAACGCATGTCTGCTGTGCACATGCTGCAGAAAAAAACGTGCGGTTTCGCCGCGTTTTATTTTCCGCAGCATGTCAATTCTTTGTGCGGAACTGCAGCGGTTCGGCGCCCATTGACTTGCATTGAGTCGGGCACTTCTGCAGCAAAACCGCAGATCTAAAAAAGATCTGCGGTTTTGCTGCGGGTGAAACCGCTGCAGTTCGGGAGGAGGGAAGTGTGTGGGCAGTGCATGGGCGTGTATAGTGTGCGGCACTATGTGTGTGGGTGTGCGTGGGCGTGTATAGTGTGCGGCGCTATCACTGACGCCGCTATAATGAGGCGACTTGAGCCTCTGTCTCAGGCGGCGGCAGCGAGGGGGCGGCAAAGCAGGAGCGCAGATCCGGCCCGTCGGCCCCACCAACACTGAACTGACAGTTCAGTGCCGGCGGGCCCTTTAATCGCGGGCGGAATGCAGCACAGGCCCTTTAATCGCGGGCACATATGCAGCACAGGCGACGTGATCGTCATCACGCCGCCTGCGCGCCGTGATGACGTCACGCCGCCTGTGCCAGGAGAAGACGGAGTTGAGCGCACTTCTTCAGAGCTGCGGGGGAGATAGGTGAGTACTGCTTTTTTTTTTACGCAGCCGCTATGGGATTTGTGCTTTGGGACTATGTGTAGGGATTTGTGTTATGGGATTTTTGTATTGGATTACGCTGCTATGGGGTATGCGCATGGGGATTGCTGCTTTTGGGGGATTTGCTGGCTATTGGGATTAGCTGTATGGGGGATTATGCTGGCTATGGGGGATTCTGGCTAGGGGTTGCTGACTATGGGGTAGTTATGGTATTATCTGGCTATTTTTGTGGTATTGGGGATTATCTGCGTTGGGACTTGCTGCTATTGGGGTTGTTATTATTGCTGGCTATGGGGGGATTATTCTGGCTATTGGGGATTATGCTGGCTATTGGGGGATTATGCTGGCTATGGGGGATTATGCTGGCTATTGGGGGATTTCTACTTGGTCTGGCTATGGGGATTATGCTGGTATCTATGGGTGGGTATTATGCTGCTATGGGGTATTATGCTGGCTATGGGGTATTATGTGCTTGGTATTATGCTGCGTATTGGGGGATTATGCTGCGTATTGGGGACCTATGCTGCGTATTGGGGACCTATGCTGCCTATTGGGGACCTATGCTGCCTATTGAGGACCTATGCTGCGTATTGGGGACCTATGCTGCGTATTGGGGACCTATGCTGCCTATTGGGGACCTAAGCTGCCTATTGGGGACCTATGCTGCCTATTGGGGACCTATGCTGTCTATTGAGGACATATGCTGTCTATTGAGGACATATGCTGCCTATTGGGGACTATGCTGCCAATTGAGGACATATGCTGTCTATTGAGGACATATGCTGCCTATTGGCGACTATGCTGCCTATTGAGGACATATGCTGTCTATTGAGGACATATGCTGTCTATTGAGGACATATGCTGTCTATTGAGGACATATGCTGCCTATTGGGGACTATGCTGCCTATTGAGGACATATGCTGTCTATTGAGGACATATGCTGTCTATTGAGGACATATGCTGCCTATTGGGGACTATGCTGCCTATTGAGGACATATGCTGTCTATTGAGGACATATGCTGTCTATTGAGGACATATGCTGTCTATTGAGTACATATGCTGCCTATTGAGGACATATGCTGCCTATTGGGGACTATGCTGCCTATTGGGAACATTTACCTGCCTATTGGGGACCAATGCTGCCTATTGGGGACATTTACCTGCCTAATAGGGACTTTGGCACCACACCAGTCTGAGCCTGAGCTAAAAGTGGAGTTGCGCCAATATGTGCACTGATGAGGATGAAATGATATGGATTGGCAAGGCTGCAGTGACGGGCAGTGCTGGCTGTATGTCTCTTTGTGGGCAGTTTTATTGCTGGTATATTGTTTTTGTAGCGCTGTATATATATTGGTATTTTACTAATAGCAATTTGGAATCCCTAGGAAATAATGATATCAAGAAAGAGAAAAATTGCTTCACTTGTGACTAGTGTTGAGCGATACGATAATGCAAATATCGGCTATCGGCCGATATTAGCTCTATCGGCCTTTCGATAATTCGTTTCGATATTTTCGTCTTATCGAATACCGGAATCGGATTTGTCACTGTCACTGTGAGTGTCCGTCGGTCGGGTCTGTCAGGAGTCAGCGGCACTTACCTGGCAGAAGATCTCCGGCGGTCACGTCCTGGACTGCTTGATGGCCGCCATTATCTTCTCCCTGGCGGTCACATGCAGTTTTTCGCGATAACTGCAGTGACTGCAGGGTAATCCCGGCCGTAAAGCAGTCAGTCCGATGACGTCACCGCCGGGGAAGCAGGTAATCAGCTGTGCTGCGCCGGGATGACAGGCTCTGCCTGTCATTCTGATGTAGCAGAGCTGGATCGTCGTGGGACACTCGTTACTATGGACTGCGTCGGTCAGGTGGTATACTTTTTTTTTTTTTTTTTTTTCATTTTTTTACAGGAGATCGATGGCGTCGCAGGATGAGACTGTAATAAAAGTAATGAAAACTGTGTTTTTTTTTTTTTATTAAATTAAAAAACTTTTTTAGGAACATTCACCCGTCCGGGTACATAAACAATTTAACTATTTACATACAGGGACCCTGTCCGGGTTATTTAGACTTCTTTGGCTGGCCTCTTCCAGGTACCACCTGGTACTCTTCTTGAGATTGCCAAACATCCGAGGCACCAAGGACCACCAGGACCTGATGACGTCGTGTGGCCTGTACAGTGACGTCGTGACCCGCTATCTGGGTCTGTGTGGCCACCTCTTTCATCTCCCTCCGGGTCTGGAACCCTATGTCCCGGACTGTACGAACCCCAGGGTGCCTAACAGGCGCCGGGTATGGGCCAGCTATACTTATCATGTCCATAGCTGGGGCTGCTGAGGAGACCACTGAGGGAGGCTGGGGAGATTTACGGCGTGGGGTGGGCACTTTTGCAGAGGCCTGGATGTGGGAGGCTGAAGGCTCCGAGGGTCTCACAGGTTCCTAACACACTGGGGAGTAGGGGTCGCACCTGGTAACATTTAGGGCGTACCACCCATTGTAACCCCAGTGTCGGGTGTAAGTCACCAAGTCTCCTGGCAACAGGTCCCTCCCCGGGTGTCCTTCTGGGAGGTGAGCCTCCACGTCCCGCCGGGTCACAAAGACTTCTAAATAAAGTCCAGGCTCCTTGATGAAGCCCCAACCACCTTTCAATTTAAAGCTCCGTACTGCACCCTTACGCCGCGGCTCACACAGGGTTCCTTTATCCTTTCTCATCCGGTCCTTATCTGCCCGGTCCTTCTCCAGGTGACGTTGGTGAAGTTTTAGGGATTCTCGCTGCTCCCTTTGTCGCTCTGCTTCCCGCTCTCAACGTCTCCACTCTTCCTCCTGACGCCGGTTGAAATTCTCCTCCACCAGCTGCTCCATGTCTCCACCACTCCACTGCAGCTTACAGTGTCTGGTTTGCGGCAGCTCTCCTGTCGCCCCCCAGTCCTGGCGGCGCTCCCCTGCGGAGGAAGCAGACGGCTCTAAATCAGATGACAGTCGGGGCTCCGGTACAGGCAGGTAGTGCTCTGGTGCCTGCGCAGCCTCCTCCATGAGGACGGGTGTCGCTTCTTCTGTCTCAGCGACGGGGGCAGACAGCGGGATCTGGGGTGCTGCTGACGGTGCTGCGGTTTTTGCAGGAACGGGTGCCTCCACTGCGACAACGTCAACCGGATCACATTGCAAGGACTCCTCTACTAGAACGGGTGCCTCACCTTCCGGTACAGACACTTCAGGTAAGAGGGATTGGCGCCGCTCCAAGTTTATTTTTTAGGGCACGCCAGCTGGCTTCCTTCCTGGCGACCTCCTCCCGGTGCCGGGCCAGGCCTTTTAGGGTATCCTCCGCTTCTTGCAGCGTAGGAGGGTTTCCAGGCCGGGTGCCCAACGGTGGTTCCGTGGCGATCGGGTCGCTTCCGTGGTGGGAGAGCTCTGACTGCTCCATCCCTTCCCACTTCTGCTCGTCGTGTCCATTAGCCATCTCTGCCAAGTCACATGTGTCATTAGCATCTGGAGAGGGCCCCTCTTTTGTAGGGAGGCGGGACCTTCGTGTTAGTTTCCGCACACTGAGGAGGATGAGGAGGCGGAACTCCAGAGCTGTGGGGCACGATCTTACATTGCAGTACCATTTACAGTGGGCGGCCATCGTTTTCACGCCACTGAGTGACACCCACGAAGAGCACGCCCTTCTTCTTCACCAGTGCCTCGTCGTGACGCAGATATGGCGGAAAAATGGCAAATACATTCTCTGATGATTTTAGCAATTCTCAAGCACAAAACCAGTGCAATTCAGGCACACAGGACTCGCTTATAGCGAGCTACAGAATCCTGTTCGTGATGCCCAAGTTGAGTCGCACAGAGCCAGAGGTTTTCGGGGTACTCGGCACCGAGCCCGTCGACTTCTATGGGGTATGTCACGTCTTTACCCGGCAATTGAATTAGAGTCGATTTTACTATGTAGAAGTGTATAAACTATAAATATATGTATATATATATGTCACAATGACATGTATATATATATATATATATATATATATATATATATATATATGTATTCTATGTGTGTATATTTTGTGTTTACAACGAAAGAAAGGGTTTTTTTTTGTTGCGATATTTTGTTCCCATAGACTTACATGGGACTTCCGGTATCGAAATCGGATATCGACGATATTTAGTGCTATCGGCGATACAATTTCGATACGATATTTTTAGATATCGAGCAATATCGCTCAACACTACTTGTGACAAATATGGAACCGAACATTGACCATCTCATTAACCAAAAGCAGGCCCATAGTTCCCATTGAAATACCAGTAAGTTTGTTGATTTTTAACTTTACTTGTTCTTTAATTTAAGTATTGTATTTGTTCCTGTTTCTTTTTTACTTCAAAATAAGAGTGTAGTATATGGTGTATACAGGGTCATACACATCGTGTGCGGTATATAGAGTGTAGTATATGGTGTATACAGGGTCATACACATCGGGTGCGGTATATAGAGTGTAGTGTATGGTGTATACAGGTCATACACATGGTGTGCGGTATATAGAGTGTATATACACTGCTGTATTATACTTTTCATATACAGGTTATAATGCTCTTATTCTTTGTATAGAGGTTAGTGTGCCATGTATAATATATGGTATATACAGCGTAGTGTCGCATACACTGCTGTATTATACAATATACAACAGTTCTAATGCTCCATACCTAATATGCAGGATAATGTACAGTGTATATGATGTAACCTGTATAAGATGTGACATTGGCTTGCCCCCCCCTAGTTTTGATCCTGGTACGCCCATGCTCCTGCTGCTGGCTGCTGCGCACAGTGCTGCTTCCTTGATATCCTTGTGACTCCCTCCCCTCATGCCCAGAGTTAGGAGAAGTCAGGTCGGTGACTAGTTATTAATGCAACTACTTAAGTTACTATATGGGACTTGAAAACATGATCTCCCAACAAGGGAAATACACAGGCCTGTGTAGCGCTGTGGTGATTCCGGATGTGTTCAATGAGCACATCCGAATTCACCGCGCGTTCAGAAGGGGGCGGAGCTTTGTACTGATTTTACAATGGGGGGGCGCCGTTTTGCAGTTCGCCTCAGGCAGCAGAGAGGCTAGGTTCATCCCTGACGGTACTGTATCAGAAGCGGACAGCTGTATACGGTGTAAGGGAAAATTGCAATTTCCGTATATATTTCCGAGTCACACACAGATAGTCAGCATGTATTTGTCCGTGATACCATCCGGTACACGGTAGTGTGTGAGTAGCGCACAGCTCTATACAGTGTGGGAAAAAATGAACGCTCGGTAACTGCAGAAAAAAAGATTAAAAGTATTAGTGCTGTGTAAAAAGCAGCCTGCACAGCAGTGTACACACAGCAATACAGCTATCAGGCAGCCTAATAACCAGCGCTGCTGCACACAAGAAAATCCTCCCTGTCACTGCACACTAACTATACAGCACAATTGCATCATCAGCACAAGCACATAAGAACTTCTCTTTCCAGCCCTAACCCTCTACCTACTGATAAACAGCAACCTCTCCCTACTGATAAACAGCGTCAGCAACCTCTCCTTACTGTTAATATTGGCAGAAGTAAAATGAGGTCGGCGGTGAGGGCTTTTATAGACACTATGACACCCCCCAAAGCAAGCCAATCACTGCAATGCCCTTCTCTAATTTGGTGGTGGACGCTGCCTATGTCATCTCGTTGCCCACAGTGTATGTCCTTGTTCATTGGCTAAGAAAAGGTGCCTGCAAGCATTCTGGGAAAACCGACTTTGGCGCTCGGGTCGACGACCGGATGGCCGACTGCACGCTATGGTCGGGTTTGGCCAACGAAACCCGACTTTGGCAAAAGTCGGCGACTTTTGAATCTGACCGACCTGCTTCGCTCAGCTCTAGTCATCAGCACTCCCCTGGCTGTCATGACAACTGATTGTCAATCACGAGCATGCCCATGGAAGTGCGGAAAAACACGCCCCACTGCCGGCGTGTGTTAACTAATAAATAATCTCTAGGTGCAGATTCTCATGCAGATCAATGTCTGGCCATAGTCTGTAACAGCTCATTTACATATAAGAAAAATGTAAATTTCTCAGTGATAAGACATGGGATCACAGATATCAGGTACCATTTTATTCAGATTTCTATGACCTACATGCCCATAGAGATAGCTTAGGGGGGTTGATCCTACTGACAGATTCCATTTAAATATGGAAGTTGGGGCTACCTAAGTGCCACTTTGGGGAGCTAGTCAGCTATTTAGGTGCTATTTTTCACTTAAATGAAATCCGTCTTCAGCTCCCCCTGGTGGTGCTGGAGGTGGTGAGAATTTTATCTTTAAATCTATATCTGAGTGAAGGGAAGTAGTGGATTTAGAGCTCTCTATTATTATTATTACTATTTATTTATATAGCGTCATTGATTCCATGGTGCTGTACATGAGAAGGGGTTACATACAAAAAATCAGATATCACTTACGGTAAACAAACTAACAATGATAGACTGGTACAGAGGGTACTAAACCTTATAATGAAACCCCAAAAGAGGTAATAAAAATACCTCTATTTACAGTAATAGGGTATACGGTGGAAACGAAGAGAGTGCATACTCAATTAAATAAAACCATTGTGTAATCCCTAAACGAAGGGATTCCCCAGACCAAGTTACGCACCAAAATATGCATTGGGGAGAGCACTGCACTCCAGGCAGGATCCCACCAGTAACGGGTAATACCCCTTTCCATCCCTATCACATTCTACATACCTGCTCATATCCCCTTATATGTACTGTCCACAATAGTAGAGGTGATGGATTATGTCACTATATCCATGAGCAAGTGCAATAGCCATTTATAATGTGTCTGCATTTAACTTAACATACTGACACTAGTGGCCATACATACGATTATAGATACCATTCTATACTCAAACAGTATAGGGATATTTACACTTAACTTTAACAAATACAATCTGCCTGTCCTGTTCTATATACTACTCAGTCTATGCCTTGATTATAACTTTATCTCCATATCTATATGTATAGTCAATGCTAAATCCTTGCCCCTATTTTATCAATAATTTTGTCTAATCTTTGCTTGGTGGTTCAGTGGCAATTGTTTAACCTCTTTTCTAATACTCCCCTTTAGGGATTATACAATGGTTTTATTTAATTGAATGTGCGCTCTCTTCTTTGTTGCCACCATATATCCTATTACTGTGAATAAAGGTATTTTTATTATCTTATACTACTGACCTTTTTTCAATTTTTTATTGGTTTGGTGTATTTTCTAAATGGTCTATTCTATTAATCTATGCAGACATACATCTATCTATGATGAGGGTCACATTGTTGAGGAATTACACACACAGATATAGATGTAGTTTACCTGCTTGTCCTTTATAACATTTGTTCAATGGTACAGAGGGAAGAGGACCCTGCCCTTGCAGACTTACAATCTGCAGGATGATGGAGAAGGAGATAGTAGGATGGGGATTGAAGTAGCTCCAGAGGTGTTGAGGTGGCAGCATGGTCATTGCAGGTTGTAGAATATACCATTTTGATTTTCTGGTTTATTTCTATGTGCACTTAAAAATCTGCACTTTAAGAAGCCACAGCTCTCTATCAACAAAAAGTAGATGTGACCAGAAAAAAGATATATTCTTATATTTATTAGCACACAGTGTGATTGCCAGTAGGATCCTATGGTAGCTGGGAGCGTAAAGAAGAACTTCAGGTTTGCCATGTACGTGGCAGAGACTAATAGGTAACCAATAGAGTATGTGCGGCACTTTGTAATACAGAAATAAAGAAGTGTTTTATAAAAATGAACGACACTGATCGGAAGTTCAAGTCTTACAATGAGAATAAAATAAGAAAATGTATGTTTATCATAAGAAAAATGGAAATTGATTACACTAAAAGTTTGTCCCTAATGTCTGCAACTATAGGCACACACTTGCATATGTTAAGGGCCCGTCTCACATAGCGATATCGCTACCGAGATCGCTGCTGAGTCACTAGTTTTGTGACGCAGCAGCGAGCTCACCAGCGATATCGCTGTGTGTGACATTCAGCGACGATCAGCCCCCCTGCCGGGTATCGCTGATCGTCGCTGAAATGTCAGGACCTTTTTTTGATCGCTGGTTTCCCGCTGACAGGCACGCATCGCTGCGTGTGACAGGCGGGAGACCAGCGATCCGCTGGTAACCAAGGTACACAGCGGGTTTCCAGGCGCGGGGCTGTGCCTAGAAACCCGCTGTGTACCTTGGATACCAGCGCCCTGATGCAGGGAGCTGGTATCCAAGTTACACAGCGGGTTTCCAGGCACCGCGCAGCGCTTGGAAACCCGCTGTGTACCTTGGATACCAGCTCCCTGCATCAGGGCGCTGGTATCCAAGGTACACTGCGGGTAACTAAGCGATGTTACCCGCAGTGTCGCTGTCCCAGATCGCTGCCTGAGCTGCCTGTTTGGCAGCTCAGCAGCGATCATGTAGCGATACACCAGCGATCCTGACAAGTGCATATCGTTGTCGGGATCGCTGGTGTATCGTTATGTGAGACCCAGCCTTTAGACATATGGAATAAATCCTATATACTTTATTGCAGAATCCATTGAATTGAAAAAGTAGCCAATTACACTTTACATACAGTTAAAAAGAACCCATCACATTGAATATGTAGCTTTATCTGCCAGCATTCTGTTCAGAGAAGGAGGTGTTGATCAGATTGATATTTAGTGTTGTGCAAAAAGATTCAATGCTGAGTTTATATGTGTCAAATGTTGCTGTTAAACGATCACTGATCAATTACATGAAACTTATCAGTGGCTATTTAATGACAAGTGCAGATCACAGGACTCCACTTTCATGCAAATAAAACATTTGCTAATATGATTGTTCTAAGCACAGAGAATATCATTGTTCCATTTTCCCTGAATAGGCCACTACTATAAAAAATGTTTTATGCTAACATGTTTGATAAAGAGTGTTGCATTTTATCCTTAAAGCCGGTTTATGTCTCAATTTTCCTAGAGGCTCTGCCTCATGGCTGTTCTCAGGGATTGGAGAGGTCTGTTCACCAGGGGAACCATTACAAAGGATAGGGATACAATTAGCATCACAAAGAGTAGCATACAATTAACAGGTTGGGATTAGCCCATTAGTTTGGAGCAGTGAGATCAGTTTTTAATTAATTTTGTATTGTAGCTGGATGCCTGAGGTGGACCGAATGCCAGCCTTGGAAGAAGACGTACCGATTCCAGGTCGGTTTACCCCTGTTGAGCCATCCATCCGGTCCCTGGAGATCGAGGGAGAAGAGGAGGAGGACACCCGATTACCTGCACCTGTTCCCTTGAAATGGCCTCAGCACAAAAGCTTCAATTGGCATAGAGGACAGTGGGACACCTTAATTCATGAAAGACTGTCTTCTTCTTCTGGTGGCAGCTGGAGCTCTCAGACATGGTGGAGGAGCGAATGCGGGCTGATAAGCTAGCCCAGGAGTGGCTGGCAAGCCTAAGGAGATCTGCTTTCGATGAGCAGTGTCCAGTGGGCCAAGTCGTGAACTTTAATTATATAAAAGGATATGAATTAATCAAAGAGCAGGGGCCTGGAGACAAAATAT
The DNA here is from genome assembly GCA_033576555.1 of Oophaga sylvatica. Taxonomy (NCBI): domain Eukaryota; kingdom Metazoa; phylum Chordata; class Amphibia; order Anura; family Dendrobatidae; genus Oophaga; species Oophaga sylvatica. The sequence goes on from JARQOD010005926.1 coordinate 10,615, forward strand.
AAGTGAACCGAGCAATGGTGAAGAAAGAAACATTGCCCTATTGTCTCCATAGCCTGTATGTGGGGGAGAAGGTACAGTTCTCTAAGGTGTGGTGCAGGAAGGGCTGCTATGCCATGGGCATCACATGGCCAGCCTCCAGTGAGGAGATCACAAAGTGGGAGGAAGAAACAGACTTTGAGAGATTCCACCGCCTCCAGTGCTGGCATCCACCTTCTCAGCACGTGTTTAGAGCACCAGAAAAATTTTGGGCACTAAAGCAGGAAAGTGATGCAACACAAAGCCCCGTTTGTTTGCCTTGGTGTCAAAGTGTCCCTGTTATGATTTGGTAGCCGAGGGGGACAGTAGAAAAATAGCAAAGGCGACCAGACACGCAGAGAGGTTGGTAACTAGCGGATTGCAGACCCCTAAACTGACCGCTGTAATAATTATAGGGGATAACTCAGGAGACTTATTGCGTGGAACAAGACAACTACAGGACACAGTCATATAAGTGGAAAATTCTATATTATCACACGGTGATTCAAACAGGTGCAGAGCAAATCTCAAGTCCACAACACTTGGTGTAGATAATAAATGCAGCTTAAAAGTCTATAGGAAACTTCAGAGAGAAATGCAATCAAGTAGAGAGTCTATGAAGCACAGTTAAACTTGAGGATACTTGACACGAATAAGTCTTAGTTTAGTCCAAGCACAGGTAGGCAGTTCAAATGATATCTTTAGCTCAACCAGGGAGGGCCTGGGTGATAGTCTCAGTTTTAAGCAGCGCAGGGCTGCAACAGCTTACATGTCCAGCAAATGCAGAGGGGAGTAACACAAGCAGGCAGATGAAGGAGGGTTACTGGAAACCGGTGTATGCAGCAGGAACTCAGAGCAAAGTAGCAAGATCATAAAACAGGTTCACAGGAGCAGGTACAAAGCCAGGGAGCCACCAGAGGTCAGAAGCTGGATGCAAGGCAGAATACTCTAGCACAGACTAAAGGCTGGGATGGAATTATATAGCAGGAAGACACAGTGCACATGAGACCAAAGACGCCATCTTGGAAAAGGGCAGTAATGCACAAAAGGTGATCAAAAATGTTCAGAGTCCTGACATTACTCCCTCCTTAGAAGCGGCCTCAGGACGATCCTGGACCTGGTTTCTCAGGGAATCTCTGATGAAAACGAGAAATCTTCTGTTGGGCATTGATGTTTTCCACCGGTTCCCAAGAGTCTTCCTCAGGGATATACCCCCCAATCTTATTAGATATTGAAGTCGATTCCTGCGAATCCTGGAATCAATAATTTCCTCCACCACAAATTCTTCTTGCCCATCAATCACCACAGGCTGCAGAGGTGGCACAACACGTCCCTGGAAGGTATTAGGAGATACAGGCTTTAGTAAAGATACATGGAAAACTGGGTGTACCTTCATAGTCCTAGGCAGCTTCAGACGGCAGGCCACGGAGCTCACAATACCGTTGATCTTGAAAGGGCCAATGAACTTCTGTCCAAGTTTTTGTGAAGGAACGTTTAATTTCAGATTCTTAGTTGCTAACCACACGGAATCTCCCACCTTGAACATGGGTGCAAGTTTACGGAATCTATCAGTCGATCTCTTATAACGTTCTTGAGCTGTGGTCAGGGATTCCTTCAGAACCTCCAGATTTTGCCTCATCGCAGTCAGCCTCTCCTCCACTGCCGGAACAGGAGAATTAATCGGAGACCTAGGAAAGATACACGGATGACAACCCAGATTAGCAAAGAAAGGTGTAAACTTAGTGGAGGAGCTCTGAGAATTGTTGTATGAAAATTCGGCTAATGGCAGTAACTCCAACCAATCATCCTGGAGATGGCCAACATAGCATCTTAGATATTGTTCCAGCGTCTGGTTGGTACGCTCAGTCTGACCATTTGTCTTGGGATGGTTAAAGCGAAAGAGAGACAGACATTAATATTGAGTGCAGAGCAAAACCCTTTCCAGAATCTTGAAGTAAACTGTATTCCATGGTCAGAGATGATCTCATCCGGGACCCCATGCAGCCGAAAGACATTTTGTATAACCAAGTTCACTGTATCCTTAGCTGAGGGGAGACCGGTGCATGGAACAAAATGAGCGGCTTTAGTCAGGCGATCAACTGCCACCAAGATCGTATTCATGCCCCCGATGTAGGCAGCTCCACAATAAAGTCCATTGATATAGACCCCCAAGAGCGGGACGGAACAGGTAATGGTTGCAGAAGACCCGTAGGTGCCACACGAGGAGTCTTGTTACGAGCACATACCTTGCAAGAGAGAACATAGTCCTTGGTATCCTTCAGGCAAGTTGGCCACCAGAAAAATCGGCTTAGGAACTCTTGTGTCTTCTGTACCCTCCTGTGACCAGCCAACTTGGAGTCATGTACCAACTTGAGGATCTGCAGACGGACGGCTTCAGGGACGTAGATACGTCGATCTCTGGACCACATGCCACCCTTAAAGACAAGATTAATATAACAGGTGGATTGGCCAGAAATACATCAACATCATAAGCCTCCCTGCACTCCTTCCACAAGTCTTGATCATGGATAACTCAGATTAAATTGGCATCAGATAGAATGGTCTTGGACGGGGCTCCAGGTACGGAATCCACAGTATGGATTCGGGATAAAGCATCAGCCTTCCCATTACGAGAACCTGGACGGTACGAGATAACAAAATTAAATTGATTTAAAAATAAATTCCAACGAGCCTGACGAGGAGAAAGACATCTAGGGATCTAAGGAACTCTAAATTGCAATGGTCAGTTAACACTATGATCTGTTGTGCAGCTCCTTGCAGATGATGCCTCCATTCCTTGAAAGCCGCAATAATAGCCAGCAATTCCTTGTCTCCCACGTCGTAATTCTTCTCTGCTGAGGTAAGTCTACGGGAAAAGAAAGCACAAGGGTGGAGCAGCCCCTTCTCTCCAGTTCTTTGGGAGAGAATAGCCCCCAAAGCATTATCAGAAGCGTCCACCTCCACAATGAAAGAAAGTGTTGGATCTGGGTTTATCAACAGCGGTGCTGAGGTGAAACAGATCTTAAGCCGATCAAAAGCTTCTTGAGCCTGTGAAGACCACTTAAAGGGCTTTTCCTTCTTTGTCAAGGAAGTAATGGGACGGACAATATCAGAAAAATTTCGAATGAAACGTCTGTAGAAATTTGCAAAACCAATAAAACGTTGGACCTCCTTAATGTTCTTGGGCACCGGCCAGTCAAGGATAGCCTGAATATTACCAGATTCCATGTTCAGCCCCGAGGAGAGATGATATAACCTAAGAACTGTATCTCAGAACAATGGAACTCGCATTTCTCCGGCTTGATATACAGATGGTTCTCTTTCAGAAGTCTTAAAACCTCTTTGACATGTTCTTCATGTTCCTGTAGAGAGTCAGAAAAGATTAAAATATGGTCCAAATAGATCACCACAAACTGGTCCAACAAATCTCTGAAGATGTCATTAGCAAGATGTTGAAACATTGCAGGGGCGTTACAAAGCCCGAAGGGCATCACGAGACATTCAAAGTGTCCATACCAGCATCTGAATGCTGTCTTCCACTCATCCCCTGGACGAATACGCACCAAATTATAAGCCCCACGAAGATCCAGTTTAGTGAACACCTAAGCATGGCGGACTCTTTCCAGTAATTCGGGAATGAGAGGCAAAGGGTAACGGGTAACGGTTTCGTATGGTTATCTTATTGAATTCCCGATAGTCTACACAGGGTCTCAGGGTCCCATCCTTCTTTTTTACAAAAAATATAGGTGCCCCTGCTGGTGAGGAAGAATGACGTATGAAGCCTTTGGCCAGGTTTCATCAATATACTCCTTTAAGGCTTGGAGCTCAGGTGCCGCCAAAGGGTATACGTTGCCAAAAGGAATAGCTTCCCCAGGAAGCAGCTCTATGGGACAGTCATAAGGCCTGTGTGGAGGAAGCTGATCTGCATTCTTCTTGTCACAGATGTCAGAGAACTCCTTATATGCTGAAGGTAAAGTAAATACCTGTACAGGTGGCTCCGTAGCCATGGACTCAGGGACAGCTTCAGTTGATGCTGGGTTTCTCCTTGTTGGAAAGATAATCTCCTTGGTCTCCCAGTTGATAGTTGGATTCTGAGAACGCAGCCAAGGGATGCCTAAAATCACAGGAAAATGAGGAGAAGAAATTAGCAAGAAAGAGAGTTGCTCCTGATGATAGGCTCCAACAAAATCTCAAGGGGTGCGGTCTCCTGATCCACAGGCCCGGAGATTAAAGGTGACCCATCCACTGTTTCCATGGTAATTGGAGAGGCTCTTTGCTGAATTTCAATACCATGTTCCTTGGCAAATGCGATATCCATAAAATTGCCACCTGCATCAGAGTCAATCATAGCTGCACTGGAAATCCACTGTCCAGAACACAGGATCTTAATAGGGAGAGAACAATGAGAGTTCTTTTCCTTCAGCTCCTTGGGTGGTGAAGTCATAGAAAGTGAATGGAATACAGCGTTTAAAGGCAGGCTACATTCAGAGAAGTCAGATTCATCATCACAGTAGTCATACTCTCCTACCACTGCTAGCACTTTGTTAGGCCACTTAGGACACTTGGGGCAGTTGATTAAAAAGTGGTCAGACTGGCCGCAGTAGAAACATAGACTCTCACGAGTCGATGCTCCCGGCTCTCATTACTCTCGCCTCTGAACAGAATCAATTTGCATGGGCACCTCCTCCACCTCCCGAGATGTTTTACCTGCAGGCTCTTTGGAAGGAAGGGAAAAGTTAGAGATACGGATAAAGGCAGCAAATTTCTCCTGTCTACGCTCAGTAAGGCGAATGTCAATGCGCACACAATGCTGTATAAATGTCTCTAGCTCTTGTGGTGATTCAGAGCAAGCTAATTTGTCCTTTACAATGCTAGAAAGACCCCTTTTAAAAATAGGCAATTGCACATAACTGTACCAATTGGTATCTACCGCTAATCTCCTGAATTCAGTAGCATACTCAATAACAGAATGTTTAGCCTGGCTAAAGACAATAAAGCAGATTCAGCGGTTGCACGGTGATTAGGATCATCAAACATTAATGCCATAGCGGCCATGAAATCATCCAAATTATTTAACCGCGAGTCACGAGACTCAATCATAGGATTCGCCCAGGCAAGCGCTCGTATGGTCAGCAGCATTATTACACACAATACTTTAGATCTATCATTAGGGAAACGGTCAGCATGTACATCAAAATATAGCATACATTGATTGACAAAGCCATGAAATTTGTCGCGATCACCATTAAATATGAATGGGGGCAACTTAGGTGGGCTAGCTGGTGGCGGTTGCCCAGCAGGTTGTGCCGCTATTTGCGTGCTTATGTCCTGAAAAGCCCATCCATACTGAGACTCTATGCCAGCAAGTTTGTTTTCCTGGGCTGCCATGCGGTTGCTTAAGTCCTGCAAAGTATGCCCAACCACTTGTTCATTGCGTTCAAAGGTTCCAAACTTCTTTTGAATACCTTCCACATCTTTTTGCAGTGATCTAATTATGGAGAACACCTGCTCTAATCTGCTTTCTGCAGTCATTGTTCCAGCAGTCTTCTCTTTTGAGGCTAGAGTATACTGTAATAATTATAGGGGATAACTCAGGAGAATTATTGCGTGGAACAAGACAACTACAGGACACAGTCATATAAGTGGAAAAGTCTATATTATCACATGATTCAAGCCAGTGCAGAGCAAATCTCAAGTCCACAACACTTGGTGTAGATAATAAATGCAGCTTAAAAGTCTATAGGAAACTTCAGAGAGAAATGCAATCAAGTAGAGAGTCTATGAAGCACAGTTAAACTTGAGGATACTTGACACGAATAAGTCTTAGTTTAGTCCAAGCACAGGTAGGCAGTTCAAATGATATCTTTAGCTCAACCAGGGAGGCCTGGGAGATAGTCTCAGTTTTAAGCAGCGCAGGGCTGCAACAGCTTACATGTCCAGCAAATGCAGAGGGGAGTAACACAAGCAGGCAGATGAAGGAGGATTACTGGAAACCGGTGTATGCAGCAGGAACTCAGAGCAGAGTAGCAGGATCATAAAACAGGTTCACAGGAGCAGGTACAAAGCCAGGGAGCCACCAGAGGTCAGAAGCTGGATGCAAGGCAGAATACTTAGCACAGACTAAAGGCTGGGGTGGAGTTATATAGCAGAAAGACACAGTGCACATGAGACCAAAACGCCATCTTGGAAAAGGGCAGTAATGCACAAAAGGTGATCAAAAATGTTCAGAGTCCTGACAACTGCACAACTAGAAGTAGTTGTGGGACGTTCCTACGATGACCTAGACGCCTCGACACAGTCAGAGAGTTAACTAAGCCTAAAGAGAGAAAGGGGAAAACTAACTGCCCGGAGTAGCACCCAAAAGCAAAAGGTAGCCCCCACACATATATTGGCGGTGAGACAAGATGAAATACAAACACAGGAGGAAAATAGAGAAAGCAAATGCTGGGGCCCAAAACTGTCAAGATAGAATAGGACAGGAAAAAATACTGTCTGCAATCCAGCAAAACCATAAGAAAAATTCCAACACTTCTGATTTCCAAAAAACACTGAGACCACACAGTCTCTCCCCCGCTAGATCAGAAGTCTGGTGTGAGCTGGTAGCCAACTAGCAGATACTGAAATAACAGGGACTGAACAAAAACAGTGGTAAATGAGAAACAAAGACCAGCGCAGACCACAGCAGGCTGACCTCACTCCAGGAGGGCAGAAAAAAACAAAAGTAAAACAAAAGCCACAGAAACAAGCAGCAAATAACTTATCAGAAGGTTGTAGGAAAAAGCAGGAAGCAAGCTGACTTCCAAATGGGACCAGGAGCAGCAAATCACTGGCGAAGATCATGGGAAGGTTGCTCACTTATAGCTCCCCAGTCAGTGCTACCTGATTGCCATTCATTGCCCCCAGCTGATGGACTTGTGTTAACCAAAGCAGCTTCATTACTATCAGCAGCCACCAGAGGGAGCCCAAACTCCGAAGTCAGATCCAGAGCGATCACAACAGTACCCCCTTGAGGAGGGGTTACTGAACCCTCCACCTGCGCCACCAGGTCGATCAGGATGAGCCCGGTGAAAGGCGAAACCAATCTCTCAGCATGAATGTCAGAAGCAAACACCCAAGAATTTTCCTCCTGACCGTAACCTTTCCACTTGACCAAGAACTGGAGTCTCCGTCTAGACAGACGAGAATGCAATATCTTCTCCACTTCATACTCCAGATTGCCCTCAACCAAAACAGGCTCAGGGGGCGTAGCCATAGGAACTACTGGCTCAACAAACCTTTTCAATAAAGATTTATGGAAGATGTTGTGAATCTTAAACGTCCCTGGCAGAGCCAAATGGAAAGAAACGGGATTAAGGATTTCCAAGATCTTATAAGGTCCAATGAACCTTGCCTTAAATTTTGGAGATGCAACCTTCATAGGGACATTTTTTGAGGACAACCAAACCATGTCACCTACTTTTAACCGGGGACCATCAGTCCTATGCCGGTTGGCAAACCATTGGGCCCTCTCCTGAGAGAGAGACAACTTATCCACTTCTTGATCCCAAATCTGCTGCATTCTCTCTACCATAGAGTCAACACCTGGACAGACAGAAGCCTCCACCTGCCCCGAAGAAAACCGAGGAAGAAACCCGAAATTGCAGAAAAAAGGGGACATTAAAGTGGCAGAACTGGCCCTATTATTTAGAGCGAATTCACCCAAGGGCAAAAAAGATACCCAGTCATCCTGATCAGCAGACACAAAACATCTCAAACAATTTTCAAAGTCTGGAATGTTCTCTCAGTCTGCCCATTGGTCTGAGGATGAAACGCAGAGGAGAAAGACAACTGAATTCCCAGTTTAGAACAAAAGGCTCTCCAAAATCTGGAAACAAATTGGACTCCTCTGTCAGACACAATGTTCTCCGGAATGCAAACGAACCACCTGCTGAAAAAACAATGGCACCAACTTGGGAGAGGATGGCAACTTCGGCAGTGGCACAAGATGGACCATCTTGGAAAATCTATCACAGATCACCCAGATAACAGTCATTCTCCGAGAGACAGGGAGGTTGGAAATAAAATCCATAGAGATATGGGTCCATGGCCCCCTGGGCAAAGGCAGTGGCATTAACAATCCACTAGAGCGAGAGCAAGGTTTGGACCGAGAACAAGTCCCACAGGACTGCACAAAATTCCTGACATCACGAGATAAAGTAGACCACCAAAAGGACCGACTCACCAAATCTCTGGTACCAAAAATACCAGGATGACCAGCCAACGCGGAGCAATGAATTTCAGACATTACTTTCTTCCTCTAGTGGTCGGGGACAAACAACTTCTCCACAGGGCAAAGTTTAGGTTTATCCCCCTGAAATTCCTCCAGGACAAGTCTCAAATCGGGCGAGATAGCGGAAAGAACCACACCCTCCTTCAGAATGGCAGTAGGCTCAGTCACCTCAGGAGACTCCGCAAAGAAACTCCTAGAGAGGGCATCCGCCTTAACATTCTTAGTGCCCGGGAGAAAGGAGACCACAAAATTAAAATGCGTGAAAAACAAGGCCCACCTGGCCTGTCTAGGGTTTAGTTGCTTGGCTGATTCGAGATAGATCAGGTTCTTGTGGTCAGTGAGGACCACAACTTGATGTTTGGCTCCCTCCAACCATTGTCTCCACTCTTCAAAAGCCCACTTCATAGCCAATAATTCCCGATTCCTCACATCATAATTACGTCCAGCTGGGGAACATTTTCGAGAGAAGAAAGCACAAGGGTTACTCTTTGAGGTTACAGGATCCCTTTGGGACAAAACGGCTCCTGCACCAATCTCAGAAGCATCTATTTCCACCTGAAATGGTAGAGAAACATCAGGTTGCCATAGAACAGGAGCAGAAGTGAATCTCCACTTAAACTCCTGAAATGCCAAAACTGCCTCTGGAGACCAATTCACTACATCAGAACCCTTTTTGGTCAAATCAGTCAGTGGTTTCACAATACCAGAGAAATTACTTATAAATTTACGGTAAAAATTAGCAAAACCCAAAAATCTCTGAAGAGCCTTCAATGAAGTGGGCTGGACCCAATCACAAATGGCCTGAACCTTGATCGGGTGTTAGGCGTCGAGTTCCCGCTTCTGCACAAGGGGAATCTCGAGCCATCCCTGCTGCGGTCTCCCATCTGTTTCCGGCCGCAGTGGACTCTGCTCAGCTTAGACGTCGGTCCCAGCGTCTCGCCCAGTCTAACATTGTGCAGAGGATTACTGCTGCTCCTCCAGGCTCTGCTATTGTAGCCAGTACTGGTTAGCGGCAAGCAGACGTCTTTAGGACAAAGTCCTTGCTTTCCCCTTCTGAGCATGCCCAGAGTAAGATCTCTCATTGGAGATCAGGGGTCCCAAGTGCTATTGGTCATATGCATACGTGTTCACCAAGAAGGCTGCAGAGACTCTTCCGCCTCATCGCCCCTATGACTGTCCTATTGACCTCTTGCCTGGAGCAGAACCTCCTCGGGAAAGGGTCTATCTCCTCTCTCTTCCTGAGACAGAGGCTATGTCGCAATATATCCAGGAGAACCTGGCAAGAGGGTTCATTAGGAAGTCGGTGTCACCGGCAGGGGCAGGATTCTTCTTCGTGCAGAAGAAGAACGGGGAATTACGTCCATGCATCGACTACAGGGGTCTTAACGCCATCACCGTTAAGAACAAGTACCCGTTGCCCCTGATTTCTGAGCTCTTTGATAGGCTCCGGGGAGCAAGGGTATTTACTAAACTAGATCTGCGCGGTGCTTATAACCTGATTCGCATCCGTGAGGGGGACGAATGGAAAACGGCTTTTAATACCAGGGATGGGCATTACGAATATCTGGTGATGCCCTTTGGGCTCTGAAATGCCCCAGCCGTTTTCCAAGACTTTGTCAATGATATCTTCCGGGATATGCTCTCCACCTCGGTCGTAGTCTGTCTGGATGATATACTCATCTACTCTCCAGATGTTGACTCCCACCGGAGAGATGTCTGCAGAGTCTTCGACCTCTTACGGGCAAATTCCCTTTATGCTAAGTTAGAGAAATGTATGTTTGAGCTGGAGTCTTTACCTTTCCTTGGCTATATCATTTCCGCCCAGAGGATTGGCTATGGATCCTGCCAAACTACAGGCTGTGATGGACTGGCAAGAACCCCACTCTCTTAAAGCGGTGCAGCGCTTTATGGGGTTCATTAACTACTATCGCTAGTTCATTCCCCATTTCTCTACCTTGGTAGCTCCCTTGGTAGCCCTCACCAAGAAGGGAGCAAATCCCAAATTGTGGTCGGAAGAGGTTTCCAAGGCTTTCACTTCTATTAAGTCTCATTTTGCTAGCGCTCCCATCCTACATCGCCCCGATGTTGATAAGCCATTTTTATTGGAGGTGGATGCCCTGGGAGATGGTCGGGATGGACTTTGTGGTGGGCTTGCCCAAGTCTCGGGGTTGCACCATCATTTGGGTAATCACCAATCATTTTTCCAAAATGGTGCACCTGGTGCCACTACCACGGTTACCTTCTGCACGGGCCCTGGCAGCGTTGTTTATTAGGCACATCTTCTGTCTACACGGCATGCCGGACAAAATTGTCAGTGACCGAGGGTCCCAGTTTGCGTCTCGGTTCTGGAGAGAGCTTTGTCATCTACTCAGTATTGAGTTAAATCTCTCTTCAGCATACCATCCCGAGACGAAAGGGTTAGTAGAGAGGGCCAACCAGACCTTGGTCACCTATCTACGACATTTTGTCTCAGCCAGGCAGGATGACTGGGCATCCTTGCTACCGTGGGCTGAGTTTGTACTAAACAATGCTGTGGCTGACTCCACCGGACAGACTCCATTCCTCCTAAACTACGGTCAGCATCTGCGGGTTCCGGTGCCCATGCCCGTGTCTTCTGCTGACTCCAGGGTGGCAGACTGGGCTGTGGAGACATGGTGTTGTGAATGGACTTGAAATGAGTTCTGAGCAGAGGCTCCCTCTGGTGGTTACAAGCGGTACTGGACTGTCCAGTGAAGATTGTGAGGAGTGGGAATCAGGTGTTACTGACTGGTCTTATAAGGGATCTGTTGTGAATGGGTTTGAGATGAGTTCTGACAGAGGCTCCTCTGGTGTTACTACGGTAAGTGAGATTGGAATCAGGTGTTACTGATTGGTCTTATTTAAGGAATCATTTTCCCATCAGGGTTGCCGGTGAGCAATTGTTCTGGTCTGAATCCTTCTTTCCAGTTTCCCTTGTAGCCTGCTGTGTCGTGTCTGCATCTCCTGCTATCAGATAAGACATTTTCTTATTTTGTGTTTTTGCTTATTTTTGCATTTTGTCCTGCACTTCTGTGGGGGCCTTCTGGGTCCCCTCCGGGGGCTTTGCCCTCTCAGTTTAGTCAGCCACTGTGTTTTGTACTTTTGCTTTTTGCAGTTTTTTCAGTGGCTGCTGTTTTTGTTACACCAGAGAACTAATTTAGGTGGTAGAGGTCGTGTGATCTCAGGTGATTTTGAAATTAGTAGAGTTGGTGTTTTTCAGGGTTTTCTGGGATTGCAGTAAGTACCCTTCCTGTCCTTTTCTATTTAGATAGTTTGGGCCCCAGCGTTTGCTCATACTATTTTCTTTCTGTGCCAGTATTTCCTCTTGTCTAACCGCCATTACATGTTTGGGGGCTTTCTATTATCTTTGGGGTTCTGCTCCGGGGCAGATAGCTTTCCTATTTCTATCTTTAGGTGTAGTTAGTTTCTCAGGCTGTGACGAGGCGTCTAGGACCATCGTAGGAACGCTCCACGGCTGCCTCTAGTTGCGGTGGTTAGTCAGGGTACTGCAATCTCATGATTCCAACTGCTCTGGTGTATTTCCTTTTTTACCTGCACTCCTCAGCTACCAACATAACAGTATCACCGGCCAAATTAAAATTGTATGGTACTCACAGAAGGGAAAAAATATTGTGAAGAAGAAAAGTTGTCAAGTTGCAGAGATATTTTTCTGTTTGTTGCATTTTTTTTTTTTTTTTTCCCTCTGTATCTCTGGGTGCTGGGGAGGATTTTTCTCCAATGGAGTTTACACAGTTGTCTGGCCGTGTGGATCAGCTTGCCACTGAGGTTCGGAGTATTGCTGCCATATCTTGCTAGGTTGCCTGTTGTGGAACCTAGGATCCCATGCCAGATTTGTTTTTAGGGGATCGAGCTAAGTTTCAGAATTTCAAAAATAATTGTAAATTGTTTTTGCCTTAAAATCTAAGTCCTCAGGAACGCAGCGCAGCAGGTTCAAATTGTCATCTCTCTCCTGCGCGGCGATCCTCAGGATTGGGCTTTTTCCCTGACACCTGGGGATCCTGTTTTGAGTGATGTGATGCATTTTTTCAGGCTTTGGGTTATTGTACGATGAGCCTAATGTCACTGATCAAGCTGAAAAAGCCTTGTTGGCATTAAATCGGGGGCTTGATGACGCTGAGTTATACTGTCAGAGATTCCGTAGGTGGGCAGTCCTGACCAAAGTGGAATGACGACGCTTTGGCGGCCCTTTTTCGGAAGGGTCTGTCGATAATGTAAAGGATATTATGGTGGGATTCCCTGTCCCCTCTGGTCTCAATGATTCTATGTCATTAGCGATTCAAATTGACAGACGTTTGCGTGAGCGGAGAAGTATGCGTGGAATGGTGTTGCCTTGTGACCAGCTGCTGACCCATGCAGTGTGATGAGTGGTGTCTGGGGCACAGCGTCATGAGTTTCGAAAGCGCAATGGGTTATGATTCTACTGTGGTGATGCCTCTCATGCTATTTCAGTCTGTCCCTAAGCGGGGAAGACGTTTTGCACGCTCAGTTGTCTTGGGTGGTGTTCAGACTAAGTTTTTATTAACTGTCACTCTGATATGCTCTCTGTCCTCATTTTCTGCTCAGGCTTTCGTTGATTCTGGAGCAGCTATTAACCTGATGGATTATGATTTTGCTAAACGTTGTGGGTTTCCCTTGATACCCCTACAGAAGTCTATTCCCCTACTGGGATCGATTCTACCCCTTTGGCTGAGAATAAACCCAGTTCTCTACTCAGGTGATAATGAGGGTTGAACCTGATCACCCAGGAGTGCTGTAAATTTTTGGTTCTATATAATCTGCATGAATTATCGTGCTGGGTTTCCCTTGGTTGCAGTCTCATAATCCTGTTTTGGATTGGAAATCTGTGTCTGTAACCAGTTGGGGCTGCCAATGTGTTAATACCAACACTCCTGTTTTTTCTGCCTCCCCCAGGCTAGGATGTTCCTGACTTTTTGTTTTGATTTTTCTGATGTGTTTAGCGAAAGTAAATCTGCATCCTTGCCTCCCCATAGGAGCTATGACTGCGCTATTAATTAGTGCCAGGTAGTAAATTCCCTAAGGTCGCCTTTTTAACTTGTCTGTACCTGAACATGACGCTATGCGGCCTTATATCAAGGAATCATTGGAGAAGGGTCATATCAGACCATCCTCTTCACCCTTAGGTGCCAGTTTTTTCTTTGTGGCCAAAAAGGATGGTTCATTAAGGCCGTGTATTGATTATCGTCTCTTGAACAATATTACTGTAAATATCAATACCCGTTACCTTGATTTCTGACCTGTTTTCCAGGGTGAAAAACGCTACTTGGTTTACCAAGCTTGACCTCAGGGGGGCGTATAACCTTATTCGCATTAAGCACGGGGATGAATGGAAGACGGCATTTAAACCCCTGAAGGGCATTTTGAGTACCTTGTGATGCCCTTTGGGCTCACTAATGCTCCTTCTGTCTTCCAGTCCTTCATGAATGACATTTTCAGGGATTTTGTGGAAAATTTCTGATTGTTTATTTGGATGATATCTTGATTTTTTCTAATGACTGGGACTCTCATGTGAAACATGTTCGAACTGTATTCCAGATTTTGAGAGAGAATGCTCTGTATGTGAAGGGATCAAAGTGTCTTTTTGGCGTACAGAGGATCTCATTTCTGGGACTCATTTTGTCCCTATCTGTTATTTAAATGGACCCGGTTCAAGGTTCAGGCCATCTGTGATTGGGTCCAACCTACTTCATTAAAGGCTCTTCAAGATTTTTGGGTTTTGCCAATTTTTATCGTAAATTATTGGTAATTTCTCTGTTATTGTTAAACCATTGACTGATTTGACCAGAAAGGGTTCTGATGTGGTGAATTGGCCTCCTGAGGCAGTCTCTGCATTTCAGGAACTTAAGCAGAGATTTCACTTCTGCTCTGTTCTACGGCAGCCTGATGTTTCTCTGCCATTTCAGGTGGAGGTTGATGCCTCTGAAATTGGGGCAGGTGCCGTTTTGTCCCAAAAAGATCCAGAGACCTCTAAAAGTAACCCTTGTGCCTTTTTCTCTCGAAAATTTTCTCCTACTGAACGTAATTATGACGTGGGTAATCGGGAGTTACTTGGCCATGAAGTGGGGCTTTTGAAGAGTGGAGACATTGGCTGGAGGGAGCCAAACATCAGGTTGTGGTCCTTACGGACCATAAGAATCTGGTTTATCTGGAATCTGCCAAGCGACTCAATCCTAGACAGGCCAGGTGGGCCTTGTTTTTCACACGTTTTAATTTTGTGGTTTCCTTTCTTCCTGGCACTAAGAATGTTAAGGCGGATGCCCTCTCGAGGAGTTTCCTTGCGGACTCTCCTGAGTTATCTGATCCTTCTGTTATTTTGAAAGAGGGTGTAGTTCTTTCCGCCATCTCACCCAATTTGAGACTTGCTCTGGAGGGGTGTCAGGAGGATAGGCCCGAGCGCTGCCCTGTTGGAAAATTGTTTGTCCCGGACCAGTGGAAAAAGAGTGTGATGTCTGAGAATCATTGTTCCGCGTTGGCTGGGCATCCCGGAATTTTTGGTACCAGAGACTTGGTTAGTCGGTCCTTTTGGTGGCCTACCTTGTCTCGTGATGTCAGGGAATTTGTGCAGTCCTGCGGGACTTGCTCTCGCTCCAAGCCTTGCTCTCGCTCTAGTGGTTTGTTGATGCCATTGCCTGTGCCCAAGAGACCATGGACCCATATCTCTATGGATTTCATTTCCGACCTCCCTGTTTCTCAGAGAATGACCGTCATCTGGGTGATTTGTGATAGGTTTTCCAAGTTGATACATCTTGTGCCATTGCCTAAGTTGCCTTCCTCCTCTGAATTGGTGCCTTTGTTCCTTCAGCACGTGGTTCGTTTACACGGCATTCCTGAGAACATTGTGTCTGACAGAGGAGTCCAGTTTGTTTCCAGATTTTGGAGGACCTTTTGTTCTAAACTTGGTGTTCAATTGTCTTTCTCCTCGGCGTTTCATCCTCAGACCAATGGTCAAACTGAGAGAACAAACCAGACATTGGAGACTTATCTAAGATGCTTTGTGTCTGCTGATCAGGATGACTGGGTCTCTTTTTTGCCTTTGGCTGAGTTTGCTCTTAATAATAGGGCTAGCTCTGCCACTTTGATGTCTCCATTTTTCTGTAATTCTGGGTTTCACCCTCGATTTTCTTCAGGACAGACGGAGGCTTCTGTCTGTCCAGGTGTTGACTCTGTTGTGGAGCGTATGCAACAGATTTGGGACCAGGTAGTGGAGAGGTTGTCCCTCTCTCAGGAGAGGGCCCAGCGGTTTGCTAACCGGCATAGGACTGATGGTCCTCGGTTTAAAGTGGGGGACTTGGTCTGGTTGTCCTCAAGAAATATTCCTATGAGAGTGGCATCTCCTAAATTTAAGCCTAGGTTCATTGGACCTTATAAGATCATGGAGATTCTTAATCCTGTTTCTTTTCGTTTGCTTCTTCCAGGGACATTTAAGATCCATAATGTGTTCCATAAGTCCTTGTTCAAGAGGTTTGTTGAGCCAGTGGTTCCTACTGCTTTGCCTCCTGACCCTGTTCTGGTTGAGGGCAATATGGAGTTTGTGGTTGAGAAAATATTGAATTCTCGTTTTTCTAGACGGAAACTCCAGTATTTGGTTAAGTGGAGAGGTTATGGTCAGGAAGACAATTCTTGGGTGTTTGCTTCGGACATCCATGCTAGGAGACTCATCCGTGCGTATCATAGAACTCATCCTGACCGACCTGGTTGCTCAAATGAGGGTTCGGTGACCCCTCCTCAAGTTGGGGGTACTGTTGTGAATGGACTTGAAATGAGTTCTGAGCAGAGGCTCCCTCTGGTGGTTACAAGCGGTACTGGACTGTCCAGTGAAGATTGTGAGGAGTGGGAATCAGGTGTTACTGACTGGTCTTATATAAGGGAGTCGCCTTCCCATCAGGGTTGCCGGTGATCAATTGTTTGGTCTCAATCCTTGAGTCCTGTTTCCTTTGTAGCCTGCTGTGTCGTGTCTGCATCTCCTGCTAACAGATAAGACATTTTCTTCTTTTTGTTTTTGTGCTTGATTTTTTCATTTTGTCCTGCACTTCTGTGGGGGCCTTCAGGGTCCCCTCCGGGGGCTTTGCCCTCTCAGTTTAGTTCAGCCACTGATGTTTGTACTTTTGCTTTTTCCAGTTTTTTCAGTGGCTGCTGTTTTGATTTTGTTACACCAGAGAACTAATTTAGGTGGTACATAACAACACGGGATATTTGGGACCGTACCCAGGATGCCATTCAGGTGTCCAAGGAGAGGATGAGGTCCTCCGCCGACGCACATCGGCGCCCCGCTCCGACATTTGCTCCTGGGGACTTGGTGTGGCTCTCCGCGAGTAACATCAGGCTGCGAGTTGAGTCCACTAAGTTGGCACCCCGCTACCTGGGTCCTTTCAAAGTCCTCGAGCAGGTTAACCCTATGGCATACCGTTTGGCTCTAACACCACGCCTGGGTATCTCCGACACCTTTCACGTATCCCTCCTGAAACCCGTGCTCATGTCCCGGTTTTCCGAGTCATCTGCCGGGACATCGGGTTAGTCTACGGACGCCCATGAGTTGAACGCGATCGTAGGGTGTAAGGTGGTACGGGGCAAAAGATTTTATTTGGTGGATTGGAGGGGTTATGGGCCTGGGGATAGGTCCTGGGAGCCTGCTGAGCACATTCACGCTCCGCAGCTCATCGCTGCCTTTGAACGCAGCGAGGCCCAAAGAAGGGGGGTCCTAGGAGGGGGCGCAATGTTAGGGGTCGAGTTCCCGCTTCTGCACAAGGGGAATCTCGAGCCGTCCCTGCTGCGGTCTCCCATCTGTCTCTGGCCGCAGTGGTCTCTGCTCAGCTTAGACGTCGGTCCCAGCGTCTCGCCCAGTCTAACATTGTGCAGAGGATTACTGCTGCTCCTCCAGGCTCTGCTATTGTAGCCAGTACTGGTTAGCAGCGAGCAGACGTCTTTAGGACAAAGTCCTTGCTTTCCCCTTCTGAGCATGCCCAGAGTAAGATCTCTCATTGGAGATCAGGGGTCACATGCTCAAGTACTGCAGCAGCTCCTATTGGTCCGCCAGGAAGGTCCTGAAACCACTTGTGTTCTGGTGCAGTTTCCTATTGGTCCTTATCTGGCAGGTCCTGTAGCTGCTACTATAAAAGGGTGGCATGGTCGTGCCGCCATGCGCTAGTATCAATCACATTATGTGCTTTGCGCCAGGGTGATCTTGCACTCATGTGCTAAGGCTCGGCTGAAATAAGCCCCTAGAATACCGGCACCTCCGGTGAGGAGATTGTATGCACGTGTTTAGGGCTCAGCTGAAATAAGCCCCTAGAATACCGACTTCTCCGGTGAGGAGATTGTCTGATTGGATTGCTGATTGCGTTGCTACAGACTGCTGTCCGCACACCAGTTGTCTGTGCATACCTGTGGAGTTAACAGGACACAGTCCATATTTCTGCGTTTCTACCTTAGCGACTCTGTGGCGTAACAGAGTTCGTTTATACAGCCATATAGGGCCACAGTGTCCATAGTTGCGACTTTGTGAAGTAACAGAGTTCGCCATTCTGCCATCCTACTAGCAGCAGGCTCTGCCTGCACGGTGGACCCCGGGCTGCAAACGCATTTATTATTTATATTTATTTTGTGCGTTCCTCCAGCCCTAACACCGGGTCTATCTCAATAGCGGACGGAGACAAAATGAAGCCCAAAAACTAAAACTTCTGTACGCCAAAGAGACATTTTGATCCCTTAACATACAAAGCATTCTCTCTCAAAATCCGGAATACCATCCGAACATGTTCCACATGAGAATCCCAGACATTGGAAAAAATCAACATATCGTCCAAATAAACGATCAGAAACTTATCCACAAAATCCCGGAAAATATCGTTCATGAAACATTGGAAGACAGAAGGGGCATTAGTGAGCCCAAAAGGCATCACTAGGTACTCAAAATGCCCCTCAGGGGTATTAAACGCCGTCTTCCATTCGTCACCGTGCTTAATGCGAATAAGATTATATGCCCCCCTAAGCTCAAGTTTGGTAAACCAACTAGCACCTTTCACTCTGGAGACCAAATCGGAAATCAGGGGTAATGGATACTGATATTTAACAGTGATCTTATTAAGGATACGATAGTCAATACATGGCCTCAATGAACCATCCTTTTTGGCCACAAAGAAAAAGCCGGCACCTAAAGGTGAAGAGGATGGTCTAATATGCCCCTTTGTTATGTTTCGGTAACTGAGGAGAAATAGCAAAAAATAGCAAAAGCGGTAATACACCAGAGAGGCTGGAACCTATTGGATTGCAGTAACCTGAACTAACCACACAACTAGAGGTAGCCGTGGAGCGTTCCTACGGTGATCCTAGATGCCTCGTCACAGCCTGAGAGATAACTTCACCTAAAGGCACCTAAAGGATAACTGTCCCGGAGCAGATCCCCAAAGAAAATAGGAAGCCCCCAAACATGTAATGGCGGTTAGACAAGAAGAAAGCACGGACACAGACAGAAAATAGAATGAGCAAACGCTGGGGCCCAATCTGTCTAGACAGAAAAGTACTGGAAAGAATTCTGACTGCAATCCAACAAAACCCTAACAAAAATACCAACACTTCTGATTGCCAAAAAACCTGAGATCACACGATCTCATCCACCTAAATCAGATCTCTGGTGTAACAAAACGCTATTCAGCAAATAAAAAGTAACAAAAGAGCAAGCAAAAATGCAGACACAAACGGAGCACAATTGCAGCGCTAGACCCCCAAAAGTGGACAGGCTGCAGTCCATTGCAAGCAGCAATCCAGTAGATAAAATCAAACAGAGGAAAAAAAAACAGCAAACACTTATCTGAAGGAGAGCAGGAAACTAGCAGTGCTTCAAGCAAGACCAGAAGGAACAATTGATAACCAGCAAGGCTGCTGGGAACTCAGGCCACTTAACCCCTTTATTCCATCAGACGTACTATTCCGTCCATGTGACCCTGGACCTAATTCCCATGGACGGAATAGTACGTCATGGGCGATCAGCTGCGCTCCCGATTATCACAGCTGACACCCAGCACTATGTGTCAGGAGCGGTCACGGACCGCTCCCGGCACATTAACCCCTGGCACACCACGATCAAACATGATCGCGGTGTACCGGGGCACAGGGGAGGATCGCGCAGGGAGGGGGCTCCCTGCGCGTTCCCCTGAGACCCTCAGAGCAGCGCGATGTGTCGCGCTGTTCCGAGGGTCCGTCCTCCCTCCTGGTCCCCGGATCCAAGATGGCGCCGGGGTCCTGCAGGGAGGCGGCTTCCTCAGTGCCTGCTGACAGCAGGCACTGAGAAGCCTGCAGCGATGCCAGAGCGATCGCTGGTGTGACAGAGTGCTGTGCACACTGTCACACCAACGATCTGCTAAAATACTGTGATGTCCCACCCTGGGACAAAGTAAAAAAGTAAAAAAAAATAAAAATAAAAAGTGGTAAAAAAAATCATAAAAAAAAAATTTTCCCCAATAAATTCATTTCTTCCTGTAAATAAAAAATACAAAACAATAAAAGTACACATATTTGGTATCGCCGCATCCATAACGACCCCCCCTATAAAACTGTCCCACTAGTTAACCCCTTTAGTGAACACCTTAAAAAAAAAAAAACTAAGCAAAAAATCAATGCT
This sequence comes from Oophaga sylvatica, assembly GCA_033576555.1. Lineage (NCBI taxonomy): Eukaryota > Metazoa > Chordata > Amphibia > Anura > Dendrobatidae > Oophaga > Oophaga sylvatica. The sequence goes on from JARQOD010005926.1 coordinate 30,573, forward strand.
TTATCATCATACCGCCGAACATAAAATGGAATAACACGCGATCAGAAAGACCAATATAAATAAACATGATACCGCTGAAAACGTCATCTTGTCCCGCAAAAAACGAGCCATCATACAGCATCATCAGCGAAAAAATAAAAAAGTTATAGCTCGCAGAATAAAGCGATGCAAAAATAATAATTTTTTATATAAAATTGTTTTTATTCTATAAAAGCGCCAAAACATGAAAAAATGATATAAATGAGGTATCACCGTAATCGTACTGACCCGAAAAATAAAACTGCTTTATCAATTTTACCACACGCGGAACGGTATAAACGCCTCCCCCAAAAGAAATTCATGAATTGCTGATTTTTGTTTATTCTAACCTCCCAAAAATTGAAATTAAAAGCGATCAAAAAATGTCACGTAGTCATAAATGGTACCAATAAAAACATCAACTCGTACCGCAAAAAGTAAGACCTCACATGACTCTGTGGGCCAAAATATGCAAAAATTATAGCTCTCAAAATGTGGTGATGCAAAAAACTACTTTTTGCAATAAAAAGCTTCTTTTAGCGTGACAGCTGCCAATCACAAAAACCCGCTATAAATAGTAAATCAAACCCCCCTTTATCACCCCCTTAGTTAGGGAAAAATAATAAAATTAAAAAAATGTATTTATTTCCATTTTCCCATTAGGGTTGCGGCAAAAGTTAGGGTTAGGGTTGGTGCTATCGTTAGGATTAGGGTTAGGGTTGGGATTAGGGTTAGGGTGTGTTTAGGGTTAGGTTTGTGGTTAGGGTTGGGACTAGGGTTAGGGGTGTGTTGGGGTTAGGGTTGGAGTTAGAATTGGGGGTTTCTGCTGTTTAGTCACATCAGGGGCTCTCCAAATGTGACATGGCGTCTGATCTCAATTCTAGCCAATTCGGCGTTGAAAAAGTCAAACGGTGCTCCTTCACTTCTGAGCTCTGCCAAGCGCCCAAACAGTAGTTTACCCCTGCATATGGGGTATCAGCGTACTCTGGACCACAAGAGTTATTTTGCAATTTGTCCTATTTCTTCTGTTACCCTTGGGAAAATAAAAAACTGAGGGCGACAAAATCATTTTTGTAAAAAAAAAATGATTTTTTTGTTTTTAACGGCTGTATGTTATAAATTTTTTGTGAAGCACTTGGGGCTTCATAGCGCTCACCACACATCTAGATAAGTTCCTTGTGGGGTCTATTTTCCAAAATGGGGTCACTTGTGGGGGGTTTCCACTGTTTATGCGCATCAGGGGCTCTCCAAATGCGACATGACGCCCCCAGACCATTCCATCAAAGTCTGCAATCCAAAACGTCACTATTTCCTTTCCGAGCCCAGACGTGCACCCATACAGTCGTTTTGTCACACATGTTGGGTATCAGCGTACTCAGGACAAATTGGACAACAACTTTTGGGGTCCAATTTCTCCTGTTACCCTTGTGAAAATAAAATATTGGGGGCAAAAAAATCATTTTTGTAAAAAAAAAAGATTTTTTTGTTTTTACAGCTGTACGTTATAAACTTCTGTGAAGCACTTCGGGGTTCAAAGTGCTCAACACACTTCTAGATAAGTTCCTTGTGGGTTCTATTTTCCAAAATGGGGTCACTTGTGGGGGTTTCCACTGTTTAGGCGCATCAGGGGCTCTCCAAATGCGACATGACGCCCCCAGACCATTCCATCAAAGTCTGCAATCCAAAACGTCACTACTTCCCTTCCGAGCCCAGACGTGCACCCATACAGTAGTTTACTCCCACATATTGGGTATCAGCGTACTCAGGACAAATTGGATAACAACTTTTGGGGTCCAATTTCTCCTGTTACTCTTGTGAAAATAAAATATTGGGGGCGAAAAAAATCATTTTTGTAAAAAAAAAAAAGATTCTTTATTTTACGGCTGTACGTTATAAAGTTCAAAGTGCTCACCACACATCTAGATAAGTTCCTTGAGGGGTCTAGTTTCCAAAATGGTGTTATTTGTGGGGGGTTTCCACTGTTTAGGCAGATCAGGAGCTTTCCAAACACGACATGGCATCCAGCCAATTCTGTGTTGAAAAAGTCAAACGGCGCTCCTTCCCTTCCAAACAGTGGTTTACCCCCACATATGGGGTGTCAGCGTACTCAGGACAAATTGCACAATAACTTTTGGAGTCTTTTTACCCTTGGGAAAATAAAAATTGGGGTGAAAAGATCAATTTTGTGGAAAAAAATATGATTTTTTAATTTTACGACTCTACGTTATAAACTTGTGTGAAGCACTTGGGGGTTCAAATTGCTCACCAAAGATCTAGATAAGTTCCTTAGGGGTCTTGTTTCCCAAATGGGGTCCTTGTGGGGGGGTTTTCACTGTTTAGGCACATCAGGGACTCTCCAAATGCAGCATGGCGTCCAATCTCAATTCCAGCCAATTTTGGTTGGAAAAAGTCAAATGTTGCTCCTTCCATTCCGAGCTCTGCCATGCGCCCAAACAGTGGTTCCCCCCCCACATATGGGGTATCAGCGTACTCAGGACAAATTGGACAACAACTTTTGAGGTCCAATTTCTCCTGTTACTTATGGGAAAATAAAAAATTAGTGACTAAGAGATAATTTTTGTGGGAAAAAAATTGTTTTTTTTATTTTCATGCCCAGGCATTATAAACTTGTGTGAAGCACTTAGGGGTTCAAAGTGCTCACCAAAGATCTAGGCTCATCTGGGGCACTACAAACGGAACATGACCCCCATCAATGTTTGCATTCCAAAACATTACTGCTTCCTTTCCAAGCCCTGCCGTGCGCCCAAACAGTTTCCCCCCCCCACATATGGGGTATCAGTGTACTCAGGACAAATTGGACAACAACTTTTGGGGTCCAATCTCCATGGGAAAAATCAAAAATTTGGGACTAAAAAATCATTTTTGTGGAAAATTGTTTTTTTTTTTTTCACACCCAGGCATTATAAACTTTTGTGAAACACTTTGGGGTTCAAACTGCTCACAACAGATCTAGATAAATTCCTTAGGGGTCTAGTTTCCAAAATGGTGTCACTTGTGGGGAGTTTCCACTGTTTAGGCGAATCAGGGGCTCTCCAAACACGACATGGCGTCCAATCTCAACTCCAGTCAATTTTAGTTTGAAAAAGTCAAACGGCGCTCCTTCCCTTACGAGCTCTGCCGTGTGCCCAAACAGTGGTTTTTCCCCACATATAGGGTATTGGCGTACTCAGGAGAAATTGCACAACAACTTTATCTGCCCATTTTCTCCTTTTACCCTTGTGAAAATAAAAAAAAGTTTGTAAAAGATCATTTTTGTGGCTAAAAAGTTAAATATTAATTTTTTCCTTCCAAGTTGCTTCAGCTCCTGTGAAGCACCTGAAGGGTTATTAAACTTATTGAATGTGGTTTTGAGTACTTTGAGGGGTGCAGTTTTTAGAATGGTGTCACTTTTGGGTATTTTCTGCTATATAGACCCGTCAAAGTGACTTCAAATGTGAGGTGGTCCCTAAAAAAATGGCTTTGTAAATTTGGTTGTAAAAATGAGAAATCACTGGTCAACTTTTAACCCTTATAATTTCCTAACAAAAAAAAATTTTGGTTCCAAAATTGTGCTGATGTAAAGTAGACATGTGGGAAATGTTACTGATTTACTATTTTGTGTGACATATCTCTCTGTTTTAAGGGAAAAAAAATTCAAAGTTTGAAAATTGCAAAATTTTCAAAATTTTCGCCATATTTGCGTTTTTTTCAAAAATAAACGCAAGGTATATCGAAGAAATTTTACCACTAGCGTGAAGTACAGTATGTCACGAGAAAATAATCTCAGAATCACGAAGATCTGTTGAAGCGTTCCAGAGTTATAACCTCATAAAGAGACAGTGGTCAGAATTGTAAAAATTGGCCCGGTCATTAACGTGCAAACCACCCTTGGTGGTGAAGGGGTTAAATTCTACCATTCAGCGCCAGCTGAAGGCCATTCAATACTCAGTTCATTACCCTCAGCAACCACCGGAGGGAGCCCCAGCTCAGAAGCCGCCTTCAGCATATTCACAACAGTACCCCCCCTTGAGGAGGGGTCACTGAACCCTCACCTGTGCAACCAGGCCAATAAGGATGGGCTCGATGATAGGCACGGATAAGTCTCCCAGCATGAATGTCCGAAGCAAACACCCAAAAATTGTCCTCCTGACCATAACCTCTCCACTTAACCAAATACTGGAGTTTCCGTCTAGCAAAGCGAGAATCCAATATCTTTTCAACCACATACTTCAAATTGCCCTCAACCAAAACAGGGTCGGAACGCGCAGCCATAGGAACCACTGGTTCAACAAACCTCTTCAATAAGGACTTGAGGAACACTTTATGGATCTTAAATGTCCCTGGAAGAAGCAAACGGAAGGAAACCGGATTAATAATTTCCATGATCTTATAAGGTCCAATGAACCTTGGCTTAAATTTTGGATATTCCTTGAGGACAACCAAACCAAGTCCCCCACTTTAAAACGAGGACCATCAGTCCCATGCCGGTTGGCAAACCACTGGGCCTTCTCCTGAGAGAGAGACAACCTCTCCACCATCTGGTCCCAAATCCGCTGCATACGCTGCACAATAGAGTCAACCCCCGGACAGACAGAAGCCTCCACCTGTCCTGAAGAAAATCGAGGGTGAAACCCGGAATTGCAGAAAAATGGAGACATCAAGGTGGCAGAGCTAGCTCAATTATTAAGAGCAAACTCAGCCAAAGGCAAAAAAGAGACCCAGTCATCTTGATCAGCAGACACAAAACATCTCAAATAAGTCTCCAAGGTCTGGTTTGTTCTCTCGGTTTGTCCATTGGTCTGAGGGTGAAATGCAGAGGAGAAAGACAACTGAACACCAAGTTTAGAACAAAATGTCCTCCAAAATCTGGAAACAAACTGGACTCCTCTGTCAGACACAATGTTCTCCGGAATGCCATGTAACTGAACCACACGCTGAAAGAACAAAGGCACCAACTCGGAGGAGGAAGGTAACTTAGGTAATGGCACAAGATGTATCATCTTGGAAAACCTATCACAGATTACCTAGATAACGGTCATTCTCTGAGAGACACGAAGGTCAGAAATAAAATCCATAGAAATATGAGTCCATGGCCTCTTGGGTACAGGTAATGGCATTAATAAACCACTAGAACGAGAGCAAGACTTGGAACGAGAGCAAGTCCCACAGGACTGCACAAAGTTCCTGACGTCACGAGACAAAGTAGGCCACCAAAAGGAGCGACTCACCATGTCTCTGGTACCAAAAATCCCGGGATGACCAGCCAACGCGGAACAATGAATCTCAGATATCACACTCTTTTTCCACTGGTCTGGAACAAACAACTTCCCAACAGGGAAGCGCTCAGGTTTCTCCTCCTGACACCCTTCCAGAGCCAGTCTCAAATTGGGCAAAATGGCATAAAGAACCACACCCTCTTTCAAAATAACAGCAGGATCAGATAACTCAGGAACATCTGCAAAGAAACTTCTCGAGAGGGCATCCGCCTCGACATTCTTAGTGCCAGGAAGAAAAGAAACCACAAAATTAAAACGTGTGAAAAACAAGGCCCACCTGGCCTGTCTAGGATTAAGTCGCTTGGCTGATTCGAAATAAACCAGGTTCTTATGGTCCGTGAGGACCACCACCTGATGTTTGGCTCCTTCCAGCCAATGTCTCCACTCTTCAAAGGCCCACTTCATGGCCAATAACTCTCGATTACCCACATCATAATTACGTTCAGTTGGAGAAAATTTTCGAGAGAAAAAGGCACAAGGGTTACTCTTTGAGGTCTCTGGATCCCTTTGGGACAAAACGGCACCAGCCCCAATCTCAGAGGCATCAACCTCCACCTGAAACGGCGGAGAAACATCAGGCTGCCGTAGAACAGGAGCAGAAATGAATCTCTGCTTAAGTTCCTGAAATGCAGAAACAGCCTCAGGAGGCCAATTCACCACATCAGAACCCATTTTGGTCAAATCAGTCAATGGTTTAACAATACCAGAGAAATTACCAATAAATTTATGATAAAAATTGACAAAACCTAAAAATCTCTGAAGAGCCTTTAATGAAGTAGGTTGAACCCAATCACAGATGGCCTGAACCTTGACTGGGTCCATTTCAATAACAGACGGAGACAAAATGAATCGTAGAAATGAGATCTTCTGTACGCCAAAAAGACACTTTGATCCCTTCACATACAGTGCATTCTCTCTCAAAATCTGGAACACAGTCCGAACATGTTTCACATGAGAGTCCCAGTCTTGGAAAAAATCAAGATATCATCCAAATAAACAATCAGAAATGTATCCACAAAATCCCTGAAAATATCATTCATGAAGGATTGGAAGACGGAAAGGGCATTAGTAAGCCCAAAAGGCATCACTAGGTACTCAAAATGCCCCCTCTGGGGTATTAAACGCCGTCTTCCATTCATCCCCGTGCTTAATGCGAATAAGGTTATACGCCCCCCTGAGGTCAAGCTTGGTAAACCAACTAGCACTTTTCACTCTGGAAAATAGATCAGAAATCAAAGGTAACTGATATTGATATTTAACAGTGATCTTATTCAGGAGGGGATAATCAATACACGGCCTCAATGAACCATCCTTTTTGGCCACAAAGAAAAAACCGGCGCCCAAGGTTGATGAGGATGGTCTGATATGACCCTTCTCCAATGACTCCTTGATATAAGATCGCATAGCATCGTGTTCAGGTACAGATAAATTAAAAAGGCGACCTTTAGGAAATTTACCACCAGGCACTAATTCAATAGCTCAATCATAGCTCCTGTGAGGGGACAAGGATGCGGATTTACTTTCACTAAACACATCAGAAAAATCAGTCAAAAAGTCAGGGACATCCTGAGACTGGGGAGAGGCAGAAAAAACAGGAGTGTCAGTATTAACACATTGGCACAGACACAGATTTCCAATCCAAAACAGGATTATGAGACTGTAGCCAAGGGAAACCTAGTACAATAATGTCACGCAGAATATGCAGCACCAGAAATTTGCAACTCTCCTGATGATCTGGTTCCACCCTCATTATCACCTGAGTAGAAAACCGAGGTTTATTCTCCGCCAAAGGGGTAGAATCAATGCCCAGTAGGGGAATAGACTTCCGCAGGGGTATCATGGGAAACCCACAATGTTTGGCAAAGTCAAAATCCATCAGGTTAATAGCTGCTCCTGAATCAACAAAATCCTGAGCAGAAAATGTGGACAGGGAGCAAATCAGGGTAACAGTCAACAGAAATTTAGTCTGAACACTACCCAAGACAACTGAGCGTGCAAAACGTCTTCCCCGCTTAGGGCAGACAGAAATAGCATGGGAAGCGTCACCACAGTCAGGGCCGCCATCAGGGCATGAGAACCCTCACTGCTGTATGGGGCCCGGTAATTAGGGGGGGCCCGCCGCCTGAGCACGCAGGTCCGCGCTCGGGCCCGGGGGCCCCCAACATTTTGAGGCTCCCCCTGCTCCCCAAGGGGCCCCCAGCTAGCGGCACATCACGCAGCCGCTATGGGGCCCCTGTGTGGCAGGGGGGCCCGCCTGCCCCCAGTGCCGACTCCCCCTGCCGCTGCTTTGAACTATACCGGCGTCTGCCGGCACAGTTCAAAGCGATGATGGAGAAGAGAGCGTCAGCTGACGCTCCCTCTCCCATCATTCCCTGATCTGCCTCTGACACAGCGCGCTCACTGTGTGCCGGGCAGAGCAGGAGACAGGAGCTGGGAGCAGCGCTGGCACGAGGATGAGGTGAGGAGTGTTTTTTTTTTTTTTTTTTTCTAAAGCTGTCAGTGCTTTACTGAACTGTGGGTGGGTGGAGGAGAGATGAAGGCTGGACAATGTGGGCCCTGCTGTATACTATGTGGGCCCTGCTGGACAATGTGTGCCCTGCCGTATACTATGTGGGCCCTGCCGTATACTATGTGGGCCCTGCCGTATACTATGTGGGCCCTGCTGTACAATGTGGGCCCTGCTGTATACTATGTGGGCCCTGATGGACAATGTGGGCCCTGCTGTATACTATGTGGGCCCTGCTGGACAATGTGGGCCCTGCCGTATACTATGTGGGCCCTGCCGTATACTATGTGGGCCCTGCCGTATACTATGTGGGCCCTGCCGTATACTATGTGGGCCCTGCTGGACAATGTGGGCCCTGCCGTATACTATGTGGGCCCTGCCGTATACTATGTGGGCCCTGCTGGACAATGTGGGCCCTGCTGTACAATGTGGGCCCTGCTGTACAATGTGGGCCTTGCCGTATACTATGTGGGCCCTGCCGTACAATATGTGGGCCCTGCCGTATACTATGTGGTCCCTGCCGTATACTATGTGGGCCCTGCTGTACAATGTGGGCCCTGCTACTATATACTATGTGGGCCCTGCCGTATACCATGTGGGCTCTGCTGTACAATGTGGGCCCTGCTACTATATACTATGTGGGCCCTGCCGTATACCATGTTGGCTCTGCTGTACAATGTGTGCCCTGCTACTATATACTATGTGGGCCCTGCTGTACAATGTGGGCCCTGCTGGACCATGTGGGCCCTGCCGTATACTATGTGGGCCCTGCTGTACAATGTGGGCCCTGCTGGACAATGTGGGCCCTGCCGTATACTATGTGGGCCCTGCTGGACAATGTGGGCCCTGCCGTATACAATGTGGGCCCTGCTGTACAATGTGGGCCCTGCTGTACAATGTGGGCCCTGCCGTATACATGTTGGGCCCTGCCGTATACTATGTGGGCCCTGCCGTGCAATGTGGGCCCTGCCGTATACTATGTGGGCCCTGCCGTATACCATGTGGGCTCTGCTGTACAATGTGGGCCCTGCTACTATATACTATGTGGGCCACGCTGTACACTATGTGGGCCCTGCTATATACTATGTGGGCCATGCTGTATACTATGTGGGTCCTGTTGTATACTATGTAGGCCACGCTATATACTATGTGGGCCGTGCTAAATACTATGTTGGCCGTGTTATATACTATTGGGAGATATATTATATTTTATAGGGTGACTGTGTTGTATACTTTGTGGCTGTGTTATATACTATGGGGGATTACTTTGGGGAGGCGGGCTGTATGATTTTGTATTCGGGGATACATTATATTCTATGAGGGGCTGTATTATATTTATTATATTCTATGAGGGTGTGATTGCATCATACACTTATGAGGGGCTACATTATACTTTTATGAGGGAACTACATTATATTCTATGGGGGCTGCATTATACTATATGAGGGCTACATTGTATTTTATGGAGGGGCTACATTATACTATATAAGGGGGCTCAATTATATTCTATGGGGGTTTACATTATACTCTGTGGGGTGGTTGCATTATACTCTGTGGGGTGGTTGCATTATACTCTGGGGTGGTTGCATTATACTCTGGGGTGGTTGCATTATGCTCTGTGGGGTGGCTGCATTATGCTCTGTGGGGTGGCTGCATTATGCTCTATAGGGTGACTGCATTATACTATATGTGGGCTGCATTATACTGTATCGAGGACTATGGGGAATACAATATACCATATGAAGAGCTATGGGGTGCATTATACTATGGGAAGTGAATTGTACTACATGGATGACTATGGCGGTGCATTATACTATATGGAGCACTATGAGGAGTGTATTATACTATATGAATGACTGAGTGTATTTTAATATATTGAGGGCTATTAGGAGTGTATTATACTAATGGAGGACTATGGATACATTATATTATATGGAGGACTATGGGGTGTGCACTTTACAATATGGAGGACTGTGGTGCACATTATAATATATGGAGGACTATTGGTGTATTATACTAAACAAGCAAAATGCTGCATATTCATCGAGTGATTGGTGTTACTGTGTCATTGGTGAGGGCATGGTGCAGAAGTGAAGTTTTTCCATGAAAGGGCGGAGGGATTTTGGAAGGTTTATGTGGTGGAGGAGGAGCTAGGGTGGATGCGGAACTAGGGGGTGGAGCCTGGGCGGAGTCTCAAGGGGGCCCCATAAATTTTGCCAGTATGGGGCCCCGAAATTCCTAGTGGCAGCCCTGACCACAGTAGAAACATAACCCATTGCGCTTACGAAACTCATGACGCTGAGCCCCAGAAGTCACACCATCACACTGCATGGGTTCAGGAGCTGGCTCACAAGGCAACACTCTCTCACGCATACCTCTGCGCTCATGCAAACGTCTGTCAATTTGAATAGCCAAAGACATAGAATCATTGAGACCAGAGGGAACAGGAAATCCCACCATAACGTCCTTTACTTTTTCTGACAGACCCTTTCGAAAAAGGGCTGCCAAAGCATCATCATTCCATTTGGTCAGGACTGCCCATTTTCGAAATTTCTGACAGTACAACTCAGCATCTTCAAGATCCTGATTTAATGCCAACAAGATCTTTTCAGCTTGATCAGTGACATTAGGTTCATCGTACAATAACCCCAGAGCCTGAAAAAATACATCAATATCATTCAAAACAGGATCCCCAGGTGTCAGGGAAAAAGCCCAATCCTGAGGGTCGCTGCGCAGCAGGGAGATGACAATTTGAACCTGCTGTGCTGCGTTCCCTGAGGACTTAGACCTTAAGGCAAAAAACAACTTACAGTTATTTTTCAAATTCAGAAATTTAGATCGATCCCCCAAAAACAAATCTGGCATGGGGATCCTAGGTTCCACAACCGGCAACCCAGCAAGATAGGTAGCAATACTCCGAACCTCAGTGGCAAGCTGATCCACACGGCCAGACAACTGTGCAAACTCCATTGAGAGAAATAAAAAAAAAATTAAAAAAAACATTCCTCCTCAGCACCCAGAGAAAAGAGGGGAAAAAAATGCAACAAACAAAGTTTCCTTATTAATATTTTCCCCTTCTGTGAGTACCATACAATTTTCAGTTTTTGGGCCGGTTATACTGTTATGTTTCGGTAACTGAGGAGAAATAGCAAAAAATAGCAAAAGCGGTAATACACCAGAGAGGCTGGAACCTATTGGATTGCAGTAACCTGAACTAACCACACAACTAGAGGTAGCCGTGGAGCGTTCCTACGGTGATCCTAGACGCCTCGTCACAGCCTGAGAGATAACTACACCTAAAGGCAGAAAGATGAAAGCTATCTTCCTCGGAGCAGATCCCCAAAGAAAATAGGAAGCCCCCAAACATGTAATGGCGGTTAGACAAGAAGAAAGCACGGACACAGACAGAAAATAGAATGAGCAAACGCTGGGGCCCAATCTGTCTAGACAGAAAAGTACAGGAAAGAATTCTGACTGCAATCCAACAAAACCCTAACAAAAATACCAACACTTCTGATTGCCAAAAAACCTGAGATCACACGATCTCATCCACCTAAATCAGATCTCTGGTGTAACAAAACGCTATTCAGCAAATAGAAAGTAACAAAAGAGCAAGCAAAAGTGCAGACACAAACGGATCACAATTGCAGTGCCAGACCCCCAAAAGGGGACAGGCTGCAGTCCACTGCAAGCAGCAAACCAGCAGATAAAATCAAACAGAGGAAAAAAAAAACAGCAAACACTTATCTGAAGGAGAGCAGGAAACTAGCAGTGCTTCAAGCAAGACCAGAAGGAACAATTGATAACCGGCATGGCTGCTGGGAACTCAGGCCACTTATATCCTACCATTCAGCGTCAGCTGAAGGCCATTCAATACTCAGTTCATTACCCTCAGCAACCACCGGAGGGAGCCCCAGCTCAGAAGCCGCCTCCAGCATATTCACAACTACCCTTCCTCCAATGACTCTTTGATATAAGAACGCATAGAATCATGCTCAGGTACAGACAAATTGAAGAGCCGACCCATGGGAAATTTACACCCAGGCACTAACTCAATCGCACAATCATAACTCCTGTGGAGAGGCAAGGATGCAGACTTACTCTCACTAACACATCAGAAAAATCAGCCAAATAGTCGGGGATATCCTGATACTGGGGAGATTAAAAAAAACAGGAGTGTCACCACGAACACATTGACACCCCCAACTGACCACAGACACAGATTTCCAATCCAAAACAGGATTATGGGTCTGCAACCAAGGAAAACCCAGTACAATAATGTCATGGAACTTTTGCAACACCAACAATTTACAATTCTTTGGTGGTCCGGGCTACCCGCGTAATCACCTGGGTCCAAAACTGGGGTTTATTTTCCGCCAAAGTGGTAGAATCAATGCCCAGCAAATGAATAGGAGTCCTCAAGGGTAACCATGGAAAAACCACAACGTTTGGCAAAGTCGAAATCCATCAGGTTCAGAGCTGCTCCTGAATCGACAAAACCTGAGCAGAAAATGAGGACAAGGAGCAGATCAAGGTAATAGTCAAGAGAAATTTAGGCTGTACATTGCCTAAAACAAATGAGCGCGCAAAACGTCTTCCCTGCTAAGGGCAGACGGAAATAGTATGATAAGCATCCCCACAATAGAAACACCACTTATTATGCTTCCGGAATTCTCAACGCTGAGCCCTAGGAACAACCCTATCACACTGCTTGGGCTCAGAGGCCTGTTTGAAAGGCAACACCAGCTCTCGAATAGTTTTGCATTCACGCAAGCATCTGTCAATTTGATTGGCTAATGACATAGAATCGTTGAGACCCGAGGGGACAGGAAATCCCTCCATAACATCTTTTACGGTCTCTGCCAGTCCTTTCCAAAAAGAGCCGCTAGGGCATCATCGTTCTATTTAGTAAGGACTGCCCACTTTCGGAATTTCTGACAATATAACTCTGCGGCTTCCTGACCCTGGTTCAATGCCAATAAGGTTTTCTCAGCTTGATCAATCACATTAGGTTCATCATACAACAACCCCAGAGCCTGAAAAAACGCATCAACATTAGCCAAAACAGGATCCCCAGTGTCAGTGAAAACGCCCAATCCTGTGGGTCGCTGCCCCAACAGAGAGATGACAATTTTAACCTGCTGCATCGAGTTCCCTGAGGAATTAGGTTTCAAGGCAAAAAACAATTTACAATTATTCTTAAATTTCAAGAATTTAGACCGATCCCCAAAAAATAAATCAGGAATAGGGATCTTAGGTTCTACAGCAGACAACCGAGTGAGATAGGTAGAAATATTCCGAACTTGAGCAGCGAGCTGCTCAACAACGTACAAATGCTTAATTTCCATTGAAGAAAAAATTCTCCTATGGCCCCCAGAGAAAAAGAGGACAAAATATCTAAAAAATTCTGACAACTCTTCCTTTTTTTTTTTTTAAATATTTTTTCCTTCTTTTGAGTACCATAGAATTTACAGTCAGGCTGGTGATTTTGGTTATGATTTAGTAGCCGAGGAGGACAGTAGCAAAAATAGCAAAAGCAACCAGGCACCCAGAGAGGTTGGTAACTAGCGGATTGCAGACCCCTAAACTGACAGCACAACTAGAAGTAGCCGTGGGATGTACCTACGATGACCTAGACGCCTCGACACAGCCGGAGAGTTAACTAAGCCTAAAGAGAGAAAGGGGAAAGCTAACTGCCCCGGAGTAATGCTCCAAAGGAAAAGGTAGCTCCCACACATATATTGGCAGTGAGACAAGACGAAATACAAACACAGGGGGAAAATAGAGAAAGCAAACGCTGGGGCCCAAAACTGTCGAGATAGAATAAACAGGAAAGAATTCTGTCTGCAATCCTGCAAAACCATAAGAAAAATTCCAAAACTTCTGATTTCCAAAAAACACTGAGACCACACGGTCTCTCCCTGCTAGATCAGAAGGCTGGTGTGATCTGGTAGCCAACTAGCAGATACTGAAATTACAGGGACTGAACAAAAACAGTGGTAAATGAGAAACAAAGACCAGCGCAGGTCCCAGCAGGGGAACCTGGCTGACCTCACTCCAGGAGGGCAGAAAAAAAAAAAGGAAAAAAAAAGCCACAGAAACAAGCAGCAAATAACTTATCTGAAGGTTGCAGGAAAAAGCAGGAACAAGCTGACTTCCAAATGGGACCAGGAACAACAAATCACCGCCGAGGATCATGGGAAGGTTGTCACTTATAGCTCGCCAGTCAGTGCTACCTGATTGCCATTCATTGTCCCCAGCTGTTGGACTTGTGTTGTGGACTTCATTACTATCAGCAGCCACCAGAGGGAGCCCAAACTCCGAAGTCAGATCCAAAGCATTCACAACAGTCCCCTGTGGTAGGTACATTGATTCAGCACAAGGTCTTTGTGTCCGGGAGTGGTCTACTGGAAAACGATCAAGGAATACAGAAACATCTGGAACAGCCATACAAGTGAGACCAACCTCTATCCCCGACACCAGGTAGTCCTGGAAAAAGAAGACAAATTAGGTGAACATTTCCTGGTTATTAAAGGTTTTCCCTGTTCCCGTTTTTTTTTTAAAATGGTCGAAGGTTCGAGGGCATTTTTTGGGGCAGCTGGCCCCCTAAAGTTGTTACACAGAGTGACCCTAGATTCCATTTTTTTCCAAGCCTTTGCTACTTTGGGGCCCTTTTCTCCATCCACAAGATACATGGATCCCTGCCCCGGGTCACCAGTCCAGGGGACCCGGTTTTCTAAAGACAAAGGACATTGTACACAGCAGCAGAATGGAGGGGTTTTGGGCTGTTGACAGTTTCTGGGGCCCTGGCTTGGGGGGGGGGGCCCATCTAGGGTACTTTGCGTCATGTGCCAGAGCATAGTGGTATAGGCTGGTAGTGGTGCTGTTCCCGTTGATGCTGGAAAGGGAATTTTATAAATGGGCCTTTTTGGGGGTTTAAATGGACTGTCTTTAAAAAAGCGCCAGATCGGGAAAACCTGACCCTTTGGGCCCGTCAACTTTTCCCTGTTTGGGACCTGGGGGAAAAGTTTCCCGCCTTTTGTCTCTGGGCACTCCACTGCCTCACCCTGCCTGTTGTGTGCTGCAGTTTTCCCCCCCTTGTGCCGCTATCCCACTCGCATGTCACCCTTCCAAGGTTGTGGGCAGTGATTCATCGTCCACAACATCATTTCCACTTCTCACCCGT